>RJWJ010009885.1:0-48705 GCA_004363605.1 Indri indri | reverse complement strand
ATGTTCGTGATACTTGTCAGCTTTATAAAGTATTTTGCTGCAATTTCTTTTGTCATTGTACATAAACATTCAAATGTGCACCTACTTTTGTATTTGCACATTTTAATTCTTTCTCTTAAAGAGAATCCTGAAATGGTATAAGCCTCAGGTCCTGTGAAACCTGGATCGGCCCTGCTCTGACATCTGTACCAAGGCACCCGCCCTACCCCTCCCACACACATACCCTTAGCTCCAGCCACATGGCCTCCCTGCTGTTCTTCAGCCAATTCCAACATACCTTGGCCTCTGCACTGGTGATTCCATCTGTCTGGAGCCCTCGTCCTCCAGACATCCGCATCGCTTGCTTCTTCACCTTTGGAAAGACTTTTCTCAAAATTCACCTTCTTCATAAGGCCCTCCCTGTCCATCCCTTTTAACTATGCAGCCTAATTTTATACATGCTTCTGAAACTTCTTACCCTGCTTTAATTTTCTCTTTACTAAAGCATTTTTCACATTCTTAAGTAGGGAAACATATTGATCAACAGATAAATAATACACAGATGCTATCAATGTATAACCATGTAGTTAGAGTTTATTGCTTGCCCCTCCTCTAGAATGTATACAATAAATATTTGTTAAAATGAATGAAACTCTCTTCATATCAATATCTGTGAACTATTATGTAACACACACATATATGTATATGTATGTATGTGTATATAAATATGTATATGTAAAATACTCTTCTAAATGAAAGTGAAAACAATTTCTTCTCAGCCCTAAAGGGAACCCTTCACTGTGCCGTGAAGAAATTTAAGGTCAACATGATAGTCTGGGAATGTACAAGTGTGAATAAAATGTAGGTCTTCAATTGAAAAATCCCAGGGAAAAATTGTAGTATTCCATTGTAGTCAGTGGTCGCAGATTCCTGCTACAGGAAAATAGCAGGAGGCTTTTTACAGTTGCTTCCTTTCATGCGAAGCAAAGCTCTTACTTCAAGAAACCAGGATATCCACAGTACCTTTGTCCTTATTTAGAACAATGAGAAAAATGAGTACAACAGAAAACGTGGAATGCTATGAGCACTTGAAAGAGTTGTTTCTTAACTCCTTTCTTGCCTGGATTTTTTAGGTTTATTTTTTTCCTGACTGAAAAGTGGGATCACTTTTCTATATCTTCATGACACAATACCATCGAGGGCTCCATTTCCATCTCAGTCTGGGAGGGGATGACAACAGCATCCTCACAGATGTTCATTTGGCTTATGTCTCAGGTGTTCACACTTCAGGAAATGTTTTTTGCCTTGTCTTCAGCAATGTTACAGTTAATATCTATGTCTCTTGTGTTTTCAGTGGGATGCCTGCTGCTTCAAGCAACTTCTGTCACTGTGCAAAAGGCTGGATGAGAGGGCATGTTTCTCTTTTTGTCAAAACAAAAGAAGGATTCATGCACAATGCTTTCAGCTTGGCTTAGCATGTACACTAGGGGGCACTTACATATTTTGCATAGCTGCTCTGTGGAAACTTTGATTTCAGGAGCAAGCATCCCTGTGCAATAGGAAAAAAAAAAAACCTCTTTTTCCTACTGTACTCTCGACGGTTTCAGTATTTCCAGCATACTTCATTTCTGACACCACACTCAAGAAAGAATGTTCCTGTTACACAGATGAGTGGGTTTTTCTCCACATACTAGGCAATTCTCCAACACCACCTGGCTGTCCTACAGTTCAGCTCAATTCTGACACTATTATACCCGGAGATAGCATTCAGATCCTGCAGGTTAAGGGCTCAGTCCCACAATTTTGCTACTCACTTCAGGCACCAATCAGAAGTGGTAGATTCCCAGGTTACCTACAACTTCCGGCCAACTTGACTATAAATTGAAGATTCCCACGACCCCCTTCTTAGATTTAGTCATTTCCTAGAGTGGCTCACAGAACACAGGAAAATACTTGTATTTACTGGTTTATTATAAAGGATGTTATAAATGATACACTTGAACAGCCAAGTGAAGTGATACATAGGGCAAAGCATGTGGGAAGGGGTGCAGAGCTTTTATAGCCTCTTCAGCACGTCACTCTCCCAGCACTTCCATGTGTTCAGCAACATGGAAGCTTGCCAAACTCCATAGTTGATGGATTTTCACAGAGGCTTCCTCACACAGGCATGATTGATTTATTAACTCAGTCTTCAGCCCTTCTCTTTTTCCTATGGGATGGAGGATGTGGCTGAACTAACCACTAATCATGGCTTGGTCTTTTGGGTGACCAGCCCCCATCCAGGAGTCAAACAAGACTCACCTTATTAGAACAAAAGAAACTCCTATAATCCAGGAAATTGCAAGGGATTAGGGGCTCTGTGTCAGGAACCAAGGTCAAAGACCAAATATCAGAACAAAAGATATACCTAGAACCCCTATTACTCAGGAAATTGCAAGGGTTTTAGGAGCTCTGTCCTTGTAACTAGGGGCACAGACCAAATATATATATCCTTTTATGTAATTTGTAAGTTTTTTAAAATTTCAAACTATTAAGGGAGTTCGAGCGTTTTCATTACATGGATACATTGTATAATTCTGAAGTCAGGGCTTTTATTAATAGTGCACCAGGTCACCAGAATAGTGTACATTATACTCAATAGGTAAGTTTTTATCCTTCACCTCCCTGCCACCATCCCTCCTTCTTAGTTTCCAATATCCTTTACACCACTTTATGACTGTGTGTACACATTGCTTAGCTCCCACTAATTAGTGAGAACATGTGGTGTTTGTTTTTACATTCCTGAGATACTTCACTTAGGATAATATTCTCCAGTTCCATCCAAGTTGCTGCAAAAGACATTATCTCATTTCTTTTTATGACTGAGTAGTACTCCATGGGGTGTGTGTGTGTGTGTGTGTGTGTGTGTGTGTGTATACACCACATTTTCTTTATCCATTCATTAATTAATGGGCACTTAGGTTGATTCCATTTCTTTGCAATTGTAAATTGTGCTGTGATAAACATTTGGGTGCAGGTGTCTGATATAATGACTTCTTTTCCTTTTCCTTTTCCTTTGGGTAGATACCCAGTAGTTGGATTGCTAGATTGAATGGTAGGTCTACCTTTAGTTCTTTGAGGAATCTCCATACTGTTTTCCGTAGAAGTTGCACTCATTTACAGTGATATCAATAGTGTATAAGTATTTCTTTCTCGCCACACCCATGCCAGTATCTATTGTTTTTTGATTTTTTAAATAATGGCCACTCTGATAGGGGTAAGGTGGTATCTCATTATGGTTTTAATTTGCATTTCCTTTATGATTAGTGATGTTTAGCATTTTTTCATGTTTATTGGTCATTTGTCTATCTTCTTTTGAAAAAACTCTGTTCATATCTTTTGCCCACTTTTTAATGGTGTTATTTTTTTTTTCTTGCTGACTTATTTGAGTTCTTCATAGATTCTGGATATTAGACCTTTGTCATATGTATAGTTTGTGAATATTTTCTCCCATTCTGTAAGTTGTCTATTTATTCTGTTGATTATTTCCCTTGCTGTGCTGAAACTTTTAAATTTAATTAAGTCCCACTTATCTATGTTTATTGTTGATGTATTTGCCTTTGGAGTCTTAGCCATAAATTCTTTGCCTAGGCCAATGTCCAGAAGAGTTTTTCTTACATTCTATTCTAGGATTTTCATGGTTTTAGGTCTTACATTTAAGTCTTTAATCCATCTTGAGTTAATTTTTGTAAAAAGCAAGAGATAAGGGTCCTGTTTCATTCTTCTGCATGTGGCTATCCAATTTCACCGCTAATTATAGAATAGGGGGTGCTTTCCCCAGTGTATGTTTTTATCTGCTTTGTCAAAAATCAGTTGGTTATAGTTATATGGTTTTATTTCTGGGTTCTCTATTCTGTTCCATTGGTCTATATCTCTACTTTTATACCAATTCCATGCTGTGTTGGTTACTATAGCCCATAGTATAATTTCAAGTTAGGTAATGTGATGTCTCCTGATTTGTTCTTTTTACTTAAGGCTTTGGCTATTCAGGCTTTTTTCTATTGCATATGAAATTTAAGGTTATTTTTTCTAAATCTGTGAAAAATGATGTGATATTTTGATGGGAATTGCAATGAATCTGTAAAGCACCTTCATTTTGACTTTGCCAGACTGAAGACTATGGGTTGTGCTGATGTCCTATTTACTATGAATCTTCCAGGTGTTTGATTACCATCTTATATCTGGAAATCTAAATCTCTGGTGATACCAAGTAAGTTTTTCTGAATTATTCGCTCTAATATGTTTTCCATGTTTTTGCTTTTTCTTCTTCTGTCTCAGGGATACCTATGATTCTTATATTGGCTCATTTTACGTACATAGTCCCATATTTCTTTGAATGATTGTTCATTTTTTTTTGTCGTTTTTGACTGACTTGACTAATTTCAAGGCCTTGTCTTCAAGCTCTGAAATTCCTTCTCCTGCTCGTTAAAGCTTTCTGCCGTATTTTGAAATTCCTCAAGTGACTCTTTCATTTCCTTAAGTTCTTTCATATCTTTCCTTATGTTATCTATTTCTTTAGAGAATTTTTCATTCATGTCCTAAATTATTTCTTTTTATTTCTTTGTGTTGGTTTTTCACTTTCTCATCAATTTCTTTCATCTTATTTGCCATCCATATTCTGAATTTCGTATCTGACATTTCATCGATTTTCTTTATGTTGGGGTCCATTACTGGGGACCCATTGTGATCCTTTGGGGGTGTTGAAATGGCTTGTTTTTTCATGTTACTAGAGTTCTTATGCTGGTTCCTTCTCATCTGAAACCTCTTTTCTCAGCTCCCAACAGATATGTTTGCAGTGCACCTATTCTCCTCTGTTGGGAATTCTTCTACTTAGTGCAAAGGAGGAGAGGTCCCTGGATGGCACACTTGTGTCCTGCTCTGGAAGACTGACCTAGCAAGAGAAAGGCAGATTGACTGAAAGCCTGTAATGCAGCCGTTCTCCTGTGTTATCCTATTCTCCTGTAGTTGTCACAGTCCAATCTGGTGTTGGGGGTCTTCATGTAGAGTGGTGGGTTGGTCCCCAATCTGCTCTTGGAAGCTCAGGTGGGGGACTGGACATGGCCCTCTCCGTGGAGGTGAGTGGCATGGGAGTTTGCTCCACCTTGAGCTTCCCACAGCAATAGCAGTGGTGGTTGGGCGATGCTGTTTAGATGATGGCCATGGGTGCCAGGGGTACGGTATTCACTCCGGCCAAGTCCAAGTGCAGTGGCAGCATGCATCAGGGGGCAGCTGAGGCAAGCAGGGCTACAGTGGTGTCTGGGACTGTGGAAGCAAGTGGCACTCAGGGTGTGGAGCCACTGAGGCACACAGCATATGGGCTGTATTTCTTATTATATCATAATATCACAATCTTCAAGGATCAATAGTAGTATAAAATGTGAGTGTCAGCATGGTAAGTTACTTTGCTCTTCATTTATAATATTAATACAAAAATATATCTGTAGCATTGATTCATGTCTCTCTTGACCTTTGGTAATTATAAGCAAGCTATAGCTCCATATTCACAGCATAGTAGACTGTCAAAAGAGGGCCTCTGATGGGCACAAGGCCCACCTGATTGCTTGTGGGGCAGAGGGAGGGGCCACATGTGCCAGGGCTTGTGGGGCTGGTCCTGTGAGATTTGTTCCTTTGTTCATACAAATGAACAAGACACGAGTCTCACTGCTTCCATGTTGGCCCTCGTAGTCTACTCAACACAGCAGCCAGAGGAATCCTGTTGAAACAGGAATCAGATCATTATCACGCCACTGATTTACACCCTCCCTTGGTTGTAATGTCACTCAGAGTAAAGGAAAAGTCTTACAATGGCCTGCAAAGCCCTTCTTGATCTGACTTATACTTTCCTCTTACTAGAACACACCAGGCACACTCCCTCCTCAAGTCCTTTGCTTTTGCTCTCCTTTTTGCCTAGAACTCTTTTCCTGCAAATTTCTTTATGGTGCTTTCCCTCATCCTCTGCAAGTCTCTGCTCAGATGTCATGTTCTCACTGAGGCTTACCCGGACCAACACATTTTAATTTGTACCCACCCACACACATGCCACATAGTTAGATTCTTCCTTGTCTGCTTTATTTTTCCTGTAGTGCTTTATCACCACCTAACATTTTATAGTGCTTTTCTTATTTTGTTTATTGTATGTCTTGCTTAGTAAAATGTAAGCTCCGAGCAGTCACTAATTTTTGCCTTCAGTGTGTTTTTCACTGCTCTCATCTAAGCCCTTGTATTATCACTTGAGATATAGCCAACATGAGCATTCATACTCATTTGCCAGAATAGTTCCTGTTATGCCTGTTGTCCTGGCATGATTATTAATGGCACCCCCTTCACTGCCCAAAATGTTGGATGATTAATTTGTGATCACCCTACACAGAAGAAATGCTCAGTAAATATTTTTCAATTGAGAGGCTGCTCCCTCAGGGGTAGAGCTTTCTCCAGTTTGGTTCATGCAGAGTCAGTACTGAGAGAGAATCAGAATGCCCTTTGATAAGAAGCAGCCAAGGCTCAAAAATGGTAGTGGAGCAGAGCAGTTGGCATCTAGAAGGTCAGTCTTTGGACTGTGGTTCGTCAATCTCTGACATTCAAAAGCAGAGTTTCAATCCTCAACAAAGAATATAGTGGTGTCACTGCTCTTGCAAGAAGACTTGGGGTCTCGGAGATTGACCAAAGAAGAAATTTAGAATAGCATCCAAAGCAGAAATCCAGCTTTATAAATGGGCTAAAGAGGGCAGCAGCCAGGCAATCAATCACAAGTTCAATTAAAAACCCAGCTAACAAGAAGAATTCTTAACTCTTTACTCTCTTGAATGAACACTTTGAACCCATCGCATACATTCAAAATCATTCTTTTCTTAATGAATACTGTGGCCCCTGGTGTGATTCAGAGCATGCTATCCCCAAAATGTGGCACCTTGGCACTTGAGGAAACAGGCCATAGGAACTAGAAAGGGTTCTCCTTGCCCCTTGTCCCCTGAATTGAGCCATAAAACCTAGCTGACCTTTCCCTGAAAATAGGTCATAAAACTCTCATTTCAGAGGGGTCCTGCCCTACGCCTGGAGGAAAGGAATGTGACTTGGGGATGCCAAGGAGAATCGGAACAAACAGGCCTTGCTAAGTTCCCACACTCCCCCTGCAGTTTATTACCGTTAGATTGTGTCCCCATTTTAGCCAGTCGTGTTTCTCCCAACTACTCACTTCTTCATCAGACTTAGCATAAAATATATACTGTTTCCCTGGGTCTTTGGGCCTTTATTTCTGAAGGCTCCCATGTCACATAAAACTTACATTAAATAAATGTGTATGCTTTTCTTTTGTTAATCTCAGACATGAACCCTGCCATGGGTGAGGAAAGAAATCTTTTCTCCCCTAGTTTTCAAAATATATATCTAAATATCTTTTGAAATGTATGTTTTACTTTAATTTTTGTTGTTCCCTGTATTAGTTTTTATTGCTGACCTAATAAATTGCCACAAACTTAGCAGCTTTTATAGACAATGCAACTTAAATAGACAACACAAATCTGGGATTTCGCAGTTCTGTAGGTCAAAAGTATGCTTTGGATCAGCAGGTTTCTCTCCTCTGGGTCCCAGAAGGCTGAAATCAAGGTGCCGGCCAGCTTGGACACTTATCTGGAGGCTCTGGGAGATGTTCTCCTTCTGAGCTCATTCAGGTTGTTAGCAAAATTCAGTTCCATGCTGTTGTAGGACTGAAATTCCCATTCCCTTTTTTTAAATTATTATTTCAGCATATTATGGGGGTTCAAATGTTTAGGTTATGTATATTGTCCCCCTCCCTCCCCCAGTCAGAGCTTCAAGCGTGTCCATCCCCCAGATGGTGTGCATCGCACTCATTATGTATGTATATACCCATCCCCTCCTCCCCCCTCCCATCCGCCCGACGCCCGATGAATGTTATTCCTATATGTGCACTTAGGTGTTGATGAAATTCCCATTCCCTTGCTGGTTGTTGTCTGGAACTCGTTCTCAGCTTCTACAGGCTGCCAGAATTCCCTGGTTTGTGGTCCCCTTCATCTTCAAAGCCAGCAACAGTGCGCTGTGTACCTCTCACACTTGGAATCTTTCCAACTTCCCATTCTACCACATCTCTCCTCTATTCTCCCCTTCTTCTGCATCTCTCTGACTTTTCTACCCTCCTCATCTGCTTTTCTAGATTTTTTAGGTTACATTAAGCCCACATAGATAATCCAGGATATTCTACCTATTTTTAAAGTTAACTGAGTAGTAATTGTAATTACATCTACAAAGTCCCTCCCTTCACAGCAATACCTAGATTAGTGTTTGATTGAATAATCAGAAAAAGGGAATCTGGCAGGTGGCACTTTTAGAATTCTGCCTACCATACTCATCTTGATTTTGAAAATGTATACTTTTCAAAATTGCTTTTCAAAATGTTAATTAGCCACTTGAGGTTTTTTTTTTTTTTTTTTGCTTGTAAGTATGAGAGCCTCCCTGCCTTTCAGCTCCCATGTTATACCTGTCAAGGTGGTGAAACGAGTGGGCATAATCTTGGATTGTACCAATAAAAGGGAACCAATACAACTCATAGGGTGAGAACTGAGGTGTCAGGGTCTCCAGCTTCTGGCTGGTACTCACTCCCTTCATTTCTTCCTACTAGCAGAATATTTAGCAAATAGCAAAATCATATAGTAATAATGAATGTCCAAGTCTCTTATTTCCAAGGCAGGGTAAATGGGTAGGTAGATATGCACAGTGCTCAGGAAACTCTACTGCAATATCATAATTATCAAAATGACGCACCTGAGAAATGAAGGTGGGGGATTCCACAAAACTGAGACCTGCCGGATGTGAATTGTGACAACTTGTGTATAATTGATGAGGCTGAAACTGCTGCAGTAACTCCTGCCTGGAGCTAGGATAGTTCTCCAGGTTTGATCCCTGACCCATCAGCATCAGCATCACCTGGGAATTTGTTAGAAATGTAAATCCTAGAGCCCCACCCCAGACCTGTTGAACCAGAAACCCTGGGAGTAGGGACCAGCAGTCTGTGTTTTCACATGCTCTCCAGATGATTCTGATTCAGGATAAAGAGATCCCAAAAGGGATTTCAAATGGATTCCAAAGTAGCTTCCCTTTCTAAAGAAGGCTTCTCTCAAGATAAAAAATAAAAAGGAAATATAGGTTTGATCTCTCGTGGGGTACCCTTCTGTTAGGCTATCACATTACATAACAAACTGAGACACATTATCTGAAGAAGGTAAGGGTATAATGTAAAAAAAGAGAGAGAGATTCTGAATTGCCTTTTATGTATTACACTGTGCAAATAATTTTCTAAGGAGATCTGAGCACAGAATTTAAACAAGACACAGTTCCATAACACTACAGTTGACCATTTCCTCTAGAACAGAAGCTTTTTATTGCCCAGGATGTCTGGGGACATTTTCAAACTACAGCAATCTAGGGTTATACTTAGTGCCCTGGAGAAGGAATATTTATATTTTGAAAAATATCTCCCAAGAGATTCTGATGAATTTCATCATTTCTGTCCTGGTGAAAGCCACTGGGGAAAGTGTTAACTTCAGCCTTCCACTCAAATTCCCAGCCTGAGTCGAATATATTCCTGAGTCATTTGACTGAAGCCCTTCAGATCTGTCAATGTTTCACTCATGCCCAGGGTGTGGAAGGTGCTATTACCAATTTGGCTGTCAAATGGCAAGTGCTGAACAAAATTAAGGGTCTAAACAGCAACAGTGAGCTCTCTCTACACAGTGAGGTTCTCCTTTGGCCAAATTTGGATGTGAGGCTGGCAAGCTGCCTGGCCCATCAGAGAATGAACGAATTTATTGTGAGCGAATGTGGCAGGCAGAGGGAGTGAAAGGGGTCAAGGACATGGTTGAATTCATACATCTGCCTGGCCTCTAAAAAGAGAGGAATGAACCATGTTTAGAGGAATTAAGGCTTTGTCCTCTTTATCCTTCCTTGTTAAATAATGATTGACTCCCTTTTCATCAAGACCATATGCTTTCATTTTGGTTTTGGTGGTTTTTCTTTTCTTTTTTTGGTTGATCTGCAATATCAAAGACCAAAAGAAATGGCTTTTCTTGATGTTTTACCTGGAAATTTTGACATACTCAGGTAGCAACTCCTGATTATGTTCTCTGAGAGCCTCTTGCATTCTACCTCTGCCATTTCCAAGCTCCGTAAGCCTGGGCAAGTCACTTAGCATCTCAGTGCCTCATATGTAAAATGTGAGTATAATAGTTCTTACTTCATAGGGTTATTTTAAGGATTAAATGAGTTTATAAATGCCGAGCACTTAGAACTGTGTCCTGCATAGTATAGGCACACAACAAATGAAAACTGTTTTTGCTGTTGTGGTGGTGGTTTTCCTTGCCTGGTCTTCCATCCCTCACCCAATATGTACCTCATGCTTGGTGAGCATAACTAGGGGAGAAGGTAGAGGCTATTGACTGGAGGTGAAATAAACATTGAGATTCCCCAAATTCCACACCCCATCTGCATGGACAGTACTTTCTGCCTTTTCTCACTGACCATGGGTTCATTAGTATAATGGCAGGAAAGTGAGAGAATATCGAAAAGTTACTTTAATCACCTGGGAATTTGCCGTTTTAGCATTTGGAAATGCAAAAAAGTGGAAGCTAGCAAAAACACATTTTAAGTCATTCCAACATAATGTACAGACTGTATTAGTCAGAATGGGCAAAGTCTTGTGCAGTAACAAAGAAGCTCAACATTGTCACAGCATATAATGATAAGGGCTTATTTCTTGCTCACATGACCTATCTGTTGTGGGAAAGCTGGGGCCCTACTCCACTGATCTTCTCTGCTGATGAAGCAACCTAAGTCAGCCAACTCTAGAGAATTACCGTATTGTTACTATGACACATGAAAAAGGAGATGAGGCAAGTCATGCACTGACTCGTAAAGCGATAGCCCGGAAATGAGCTACTTCTGCTCTCATTTCTTTCACTAAAGCAAGTCAGATGTCCAGGCTTCAACAGGGGGTAGAAAACGCCAACGCTACAAAGTGCTAACTAAGAGAGGAGACACTGGAATATTTATGAACCATCCTACTGATTGCACAGATGGATTTACATTACTCTTCTTTATATTCAGATGAAAAAAGATGCCACAACAGTGGTCAAATGCCTACTGGCCTGAGCAGAAAAGCTACCCAAAGGGATACCTTGCTTTATGATTTCTTAGTTTGTCTTTCTTTATTTTTCAGGTGGTTGCTGCTGTTCTGTATGTGTTATATCCCATTGGGAATGTTCTTTTTATTAATGGTAAAGTATACAGAAGTATCTGTAAGGTTTGGATAATTTCATGCTTCCTTGCTCTTAAGAGTCATGCCATCTCCCCTCTTTCTGTTAATCGTGTTATGGAAAATTGATTCATGCTGAGATCCCACCCTTAACTACTAAGCTTGCATTCATTGTGGCAGGGGATTTGTGAACACACATGTGATTAGAGTGAAAAATATTTTATTAAAACCCTCCCCCCTGAGAGGAGCATCTTCTTGTCACAATATTCTTTTCCTTCAATAGGAATGAGATTGGTTAAATAAGAGCTAAAGGGAGTTTTTAATAATTTAGAGCTACTTTCATATTTTTAGGATGAATATTTTTAATGCCCTGTCTGATTTTTGTTATCCAGCCTTCACTTATGGTAATTTTATGAGAAACCATGACAATATTTACTTGAGTAGCAATGACCCATATACCCAAAATGCATTAGTTTAGAAATTGCTATTTTTATAATGGAACTCTCTGGCATTCTGTTCAGAAATCTAGAATTATGTTCACCAGAACATGTTTCTGACCTCATTTTTAATCAAAGTCGGTAACTGGTATAATATAACATAGAATCATCATTTATAAAATAAAATTTTTAGACAAAACAATAAGATGTGTTAATATATACACACACATATGTGTACACAGTGCCTATTTCCTATGTAATTATAGTATGTTAATCAGAGTTTGTTTTCATGTCAACACAAGTCCTTTGACCTCCCCCAGGTCTGCAGTAGACTAGGTCATCTTCCTGTCCACACTCCTGGGAAAGATAGGGGAAGATGCCACAAGTTTAATATTCATTTGAGATAATATTTATCTATAAGGAATTCTCTCAGCTACCTCCCTCCCCCCTACCCACTCATCTAACTACTCGTAGGTCTGGAGGTGAGGAAGTGAAAGGAAGCACAGGAGGAATAGAATTATGATTTGCTTAGAGGCTTATATGGTGACTTTTTCTTCTTTTTCTGATCAATGCCACATCACAAATTTATCATTTCGTTTCTAGTGGTGCTACACACATGATCGTCTTGTAAAGTTGCTGCTGGTTCTGCTAGTCTGTTTTACATTGAAATGGAGAGGGGGGAAAGGAGGACAAGGAGGTGGGGAGTGCATTCTGGAACCTTTACAGGACATTTATATACCTTAAATACGGAAGGATGATATTTCATCAAATCTTTAAATTGCCTTTTTTCTGTGTAAAATATTCCAGTATGTTTGCTTACATATTGATTTATCAACAGTTAGTAAACTTTGTTTTGTTCCATTAATTAAAACTGTTACATGTTAAAATAATCAGCATAAGCAAATTATATCAATGCTGTCTTCGTTATCTGCCTAATTTGATTTTATATGTGTTTCAGTGGTAGAGAAGATTCATGAAGAAAGTTAAGATCCTGGTTCTGTGGTATCCTCTTTTGCTCTCATTATACTAGATAAGGCTGTATCTACATCTTGGATCCTATCGTATAGACAAAGTGGAGCAGAGCACAATCTTCCCAGAAGGATCATGTTTAACATAAACAAAAAATAAAATACGTTTGTTATGTACAACTGAGATTTCAAGATTATTATGGCAGTATATACTAACCTAATCTCACTATGTAACTTATAAACCAATTTTCTGTAAATAGAATTATATTTTAATTTAATAAGTTTGCTTTTCTAATAAATCCAATGAAAAATATTTTACTAATGTAATCCATAGTCTACCTAATTTATATTTTGGATCAACCCAATTTTATATATCAGATATGGTTAAACTGCAGTATACTTATTTAAATATACAGCCTATAATGGCCAATAATAATATTTGGACCCAGTCTTAAATCCAACTACTGAAATGAATATTCTGAGAAATTCTAATTATTTTATTTTTTCCTTTTTAATTTTGACTTTAATTTGACTTGACATTAATAGGTGTCTTTTCAAATACTGAATAAATGTTCCCTCATAGACACTTTAAAAGAGTTTTCTAAATCTTTGAGGCCATATTCCCCAAATCATAAACATGTATAAATTGTTGCTTCAAAATAAATAATTAAAAATATTTGGCATATACACAATGGAATATTATTTAGTCATAAAACAGAATGAAATTGTGTCATTTGCAGCAACATGGATGAAACTGGAGGTCATTATGTAACGTGAAATAAGCCAGGCACAGAAAGACAAATATCACATGTTTTCACTCATATGTGGGAGCTATCAAAGTAGATCTCATGGAAGTAGAGAGTAGAATGGTGGTTACCAGAGGCTGGGAAGGGAAGGAGGTTGGGGTGATGAAGAAAAGTTGGTTAAGGCATACAAAAATAGTTATATAGAAGGAATATGTTCTAGTATTTGATAGTACAGTAGGGAAATTTTAGTTAATAATAATTTATTATATATTTCAAAATACCTAGAAAAGAAGATTTGTGATGTTCCTAACATGAGAAAAGATAAATGTTTGAGGTGATGGATATCCCAATTACCCTGTTTTGATCATTATACATTGTATACAGGTATCAAAATGCCACACATAGCCCCAAAATATGTACAGCATATGTCAATAAATATGTGTGTATATGTATAAATTTGATAATTAACAAATCAATCCGAAATGAATTATCTCAACCCTAACTGCAAATTATATGAATTCAATGTGTTTCAGTCTTTAATATTTCTATGAGTAGTATATTTTTCTAAAACCATAATCATAAGCGGAATGATCTAATTTTCAGATGTTTCAGTTGTCTAAGAGAACCTCATCAAAAGGTCAGTCTCATTCCCACTTCAGGACAATAGAGAGATAAGTAGAATATTGTCCTGAGTAGTTTGTATCATGCCATAAATACATAATTCCTAAAGTGCATTTCTCTGTGGTTTTTGGTGTTCAACATGTGCATACATGTATTCATATTGCTTTAATCCAAGGTAACTCCTCAAAAATGTACTTTGGGCCGGGCGTGGTGGCTCATGCCTGTAATCCTAGCACTCTGGGAGGCCGAGGCGGGCGGATTGTTTGAGCTCAGGAGTTTGAAACCAGCCTGAGCAAGAGCGAGACCCCGTTTCTACTAAAAATAGAAAGAAATTAATCGGACAACTGAAATATATAGAAAAAATTAGCCGGGCATGGTGGCGCATGCCTGTAGTCCCAGCACTCGGGAGGCTGAGGCAGTAGGATTGCTTGAGCCCAGGAGTTTGAGGTTGCTGGGAGCTAGGCTGACGCCACAGCACTCTAGCCCTGGCAAAAGAGTGAGACTCTGTCTCAAAAAAACAAAAACAAAAACAATGTACTTTGACTAGCAATTATATTTTGAGAATGTCTATAAAGTTTGCTAGGTTATAAGCACAGAACATCGTTTTTTTTTTAATTAACATCAATAATATCAGCTATACAAATGCAAACAACACATGTTTGCGTTTAAAGCCAACTCTGAATAATCTATGGAAAAATAACGATCATTAAAATAACGATATCTAAAATTTACTGAGCAAGGACTGAACTATGTGTTCTATGTAATTTTTTCATTTACTCCTTTTGGTGCTCAGAAGAAGGAGATTGAGGATCGGTTAAGGGACTTATCCAGGTCACACAGTTAGAAAGTGGCATAGAGAGCACTTAAATTCCAGTCTCTCTGGCACCAGAGTTGGTGCTCCTAAATACCACCCTATGCTCAGTCTCTGAGCAAGCCCTATAAAGTGAAATAGGGCAATTTTCATTATCTAGCTGAACTTACCCACACAGAGTCCTGGAATAAATAAAACCAAAAAGGGTCACTTATGGCCAGAAAAAAATACATCCAAATGAAGTAAGAGTGGGTATAACTTGCCCCAAAGGGTCATTTATCATCTACTCACTAGTAGAATGGGTCTGATATAATGATATCTGTAATTAAAGTGTATAAGTAGTGAGTAGCAGGCTTTCACAGGTTAAAAGAAAAAAAACAGTTGTGTTTAAAGCAGGTGAATTCTTAATGTTAAATGAGAAATAACCATAAAAAGAATTAAGTTAAACTGCTATGTATATTAAAGGCTTCTTTACTAAAAATAGAGATGAGAAGCAAAGAATGTTTAGTAGCTTTAACTCACCTAACTTCAGGCATGCCAAGAGACTTACAGTAGCCAAAGTATCACAATAGGCTTTTAATTTTTAGTAGAATCAGAGAGAAATTACATTTTAACTCTGATTTAATTCCAACATCCTGTTAATTGAATACGTTGACAAGCCGGTTAATGAGACCATTGACAGGGTGATGGAAGATCAATTGTTTTTGTTGAGGTTTTTCATTGTACATTCTCTTCTCTAAAGAAAAGCTGATAAATTACATGGGAAAAAAATCTATATTTGTAACCAGAAAACAAATGACTAAACCGATAACGTTGCTGAAGTAGGTGGCCTACAATATGAAGAACATTTATTTTTAGGTAAATTGTAGGTGTTCAAGAATTTTCCATTTGCAAAGGCTAGCTTGGTTAGCCACTGTGCAGAAAAGATTTGAGATACCATGCCTGAGAGTGCTACCCTAAGAAAGATCTCCTTGTAGGGATGAACCTTGGCTGGCATCTGAAAACTTGGATTTCAAGAGGGTTCCCAATATTCCCAGAACTGATAAAAGTGGCTCACCGTGCAAACAATGTGGTTTAGCTGAACCCTTGCCTTCCTTCTGGGAGTCTGGAATTTTGGTACATGATAGACAGAGGATACTTACGTGACCAGCCCCCACTCAAAACCCTGGGTGCTGAGTTTCTAGTGGGCTTCCCTGGGCAGAAACATCACACACATGTTGCTGCATTTTTGTTGCTGGGGGAAGAGTGTGTGCTCTGAGTGACCTCATGGAAGGAAGAGAGCATAAGGAGACTCGCGCATGGATTTCTCTAGATTCTGCCTAAGTCTTTTCCCCTTATGATTAGGCTGTGTAATTATACTATGTCTCTGTAATAAATCTTTGCCATGTATATAACTATATGCTGAGTCCCGTGAGTTTTTCTAGTGAATCTCCAAATGTAGTCCTGGAATCCCTTACATCCACTTTCCATAAGCATCTTACTTCCGTAGATTTTAATTTAAAGAGCAGTACTGGGTTAATGTGTTTCGTCAGAAAGTGGTGGAAAGACTTGGCATTTGGCGACTGTGCTCATAAGATAAATAAAACTCCAGATATATTTGCAATCTGTGATTTCAGTTCATCAGTTTGCAACAAACATTTTACACGAAGAAACGGAAGGAAATCAGGAAGGCAGTGGATGCACATGGCAGAAACAATAGTGCACTTTTAAAGAAAAATAAGCACAAGTGTCATTGTTCCGTTAGCCTTGGGGCACAATTATTCTTTGTTCTGAGAATTGTGAGAAAAAAAATCTAAGAAGCCAGGCAAAGATCTCCTGTGCACTTCCAAAAATGTCAATTGAGGGAGAAAGTAAGCACAGATAGGGATCATATTATTAATGCCATCTTTCAAAATTACAAAACATTACTTTTATTACAATATCAGTGTGTTCTATCTGCTCTTCCTTTTAGCTGTTGGAGAGTTGTTGAATACGGAGAACAAAAGATGAAAAAATATTCACACTGTATGTTTTGAAATTGAATTGAAAACAAAAGAAAAAAGAAAGTGGAATATTCATAGAGATCATCACATTAAAAAAATATTCCTGCCATCAGATTGATTAAAATGCCAATTCCATAATAAATATGTCACAAAGAGCTACTGTAATAGAGTGTGAAATGTTGGAAAACAATAACCCCACGTACATCGTCTAAGCATCACTCTAATTTTTTTCTCATCCCTTAAAGCAATGCGACTTTTTAGAATGCATAAAATGCAATATTATGACAGTGTTGAACACATTTCATGTAGTTTCACAGAGTGTTTTCAGAAAATGAATAGTAATTTAAGAAAGAGATTTAATCTATTGAGAGTATGTTTCTAAACTCTTTTCCTTTCCTCTAAGATTCCTGTGACATTTATGCATCCCTGGCATTTGCCCCTCTTGTCGTTTCTCTTACCATCCACTTACTACTTTAAAATTCACCTTAGTTTTTTCCTACAAGCTGAATGACTTCTTAATAGAAAAGAAGTTAGAAGGCTAGCCTTAAGGGAAAATGGGTTTTGAAAGAAAATTGCAAGAGGATAGGATGCAAAGAAGAAAGGTAATGAGAGTGATGAATAATTTGAGGACTATAGATTTTTATCACTAGCCTAAAAGTACCCTAATTTTAGTGGCAAGCTTATTAAAATGATCTGTCATTAAAGTAGAAGTGATGTGGCAAATAATTATGTCAAATAATGCTAATATTGTCACAAAAATGATTCTTCTTAAATGCTCTCAGTCCAGTTCAAACACATAAATCATGTGTAACTAAGACATTTTTGTTTCTGTTATACTCATTGTAATAAAGGTGTGTGAAATTGGCTTCACAAAATTTTAAAACTTTAAACTCCTTTAAGGAAGGGAAGTGAATCCAACTCTCCTTACTTATTTTTTATCTTCACAACCTCAGACTCTTCTCTATGCTTACTTCATAAATGGAATTTGAAAGAGAAAAAGGTAGGAGGTGATAGGTGTACATTATTTCTTTTGTTGCTATGTTATAAAAGGTTATTTTTACTTTTTAATCTATAATTGAGAGGCAGACTGCAACTCTGTATGATTTCAGTTCTAGAATTTCCGTTGGTTTCTTTCTTATAGTTCTGTTTCTTTGCTGAGATTCTCTGTCCTTATATTCATTGGAAAGGTATTTTTATTTACTTCCTTGAGCAGAGTTAGAATAGCTCCTTTAATGCCTTTGCCTAATAATTTAGACACCTGTGTCGTGTTAAGATTGATCTCTGTTGAATGTCTTCTCCTTAAAAAACTGGGGCACATTTTCCTATTTTATTGAGTAATTTTGGATTTTACCCTGTAATTGTTATATTGTGGAGACTCTAGATTCTGATATATTCTTCCAAAGATTCTGATATATTCTTCCGAAACCATTTTGATATGGTTTTATTTGTTTGCTTGTTTGTTTTTTAATTGGACACATCATGCATTTGGTCTCAAACTGCATGGTCTGAATCTCCTGAGGTGGCAACATTTCAAATTTCAGTTCTTTTAGATTTAGCTGTGTTGATTTGAGCCTACATTCACATATGCATGTGTATGTAGTTCAGCCACAGAATTGGCAAAGATTTATAGAGAGAATTTGGTGCACACCCCCATCTCCTTTTCAGTGTCAACCCCTTACTTTCCAGTTCCTATGGTTCCCTTGAACTCTATCCTCTGAGTCTTCAGACCAGAAATACTACAGGTTTTCTATCAGAGTTTTAGCCACTCTGTGTAGAGCCATCTTTGTTCAATTCTCAGGCAAAAAGATGGAAAACTGGCCCTGTGCCTTGTTCCTTTGTCCAAATTTCAAGTCCCCTCTAGAATCTACCTGTTTTTGTTTATTGTCCTATACCTCCTAGTCAGTGCTTTGGATTTTTTTTTGTATTTTTCTAGAGTTTTTAATTGTTTTCTGTGGCAGGGTTGGATCTGGTAGAGCTATTCAGATATACTAACCACCACACTCTACAACTCTGTGTGATTACAAACATTACAGCGGTAAAATAAACTTTGTGACTATAAAAGTTCCTGTGGTATTTTTGCTACTGGGATGTTACAATAAAATAATTTATATAATCGATCTAGTTAATAAAGGGGAGCTTACCAAAAATAGCCTTTCTATAAGCTACTTAAAATCAAAAAATATAATTTTTCAGAAGACCATAAAGTAAAAATAGAAAGTAAATAGAGAAATAATTGCTTTGTAATTCATTATAAATCAAGGATATTTGAAGGAAGAATAAGTGGCATTACAGAACCCATGGTTGAGAAGTAAATAAAAAGGCTGTGACCTTGATTCTAAGTCACTAGAGATGAAGACATTGGACCTCAGTACCCATTTTCTCCTTCAAAATCTGATATGGGTTGGCAAAGGCTTTCCTCCATTTGGTGACTCAGGCATCCAGCTTCCTACCATCTTGTGATATTGTCATACAAACATGTGGTTTGCATAAGCTTTGCTACAGCAAAAGAGAGAACCAGAGAGTTGCACAAAGGCTTTTTATAGCCAGACCTGGAAATGGCATGCCACTTCTGGCTGCTTATCATTGGCCACAACTCAGTGAAATGGTCCTAATCCATCTGCAAGGGAGGTTCTATGTGCCCAGGAAAAGAAGATGATATGATGAACACCTAGCATTTGTGTGCCATATTCTCCTTTTAATCAAGACTAGCAGCAGAAAAAAAAGACATGATTTTTAGTCCACATTTCTCTTCTCAATAGGGGAGAGATACTACTTTCTTTCCACAGTTGTTACTTTTTGCATAACATTACCAAGAATATTGATAGGATAAAGATTATCTCAGAAAAGTATGGAGTTGATTTTTTAAAAAAGCAAAAGAATGAAGGGTAATACCTTTATTTATAGACAGAATAATATTTTAGGAGTTTCTAATGTTTTAGAAGATGTCGTTTCTTCTCCCTCTTCTTAGCAACCTGTTCTGTATTACAACAGAAATACAGCATATATGCTTCTTATATAATGTGATACTGTGTTTGTGGTTTCTGTATTTTAACAAAGGTCATCTACAGTCTGTATGGAGGGTAGGAGCACTGGAGACCAGCCAGTGAAGGTTGGTGCAGCTTGGGCTGCCTTCATGCTGATTGGACTTTATCCCCAGGGAGGCTTGTGGCTAAGCTCTGACCTCTTTTGGGGCTCTCTGTCCTAGTATGTGGGAGGGACCTACATGTAATCCATTTAGAAACCTCAAAGCCTGCAAGGTTCTTTACTGATTACTAATTATCCCTTTAAAATTGTTCCCTGCATTAGATTTTGGACTTACTATGCATGCATTGTTTTATTGTCACAGTTGGGTTTAATTTTTTTTTTTTTAACTTGGAATACCTTAGTTGATTTTTTTGTAGAGGTTTGTCTGGTGGGTTTCTTTGCTTTGTTGTAACTATCTAATTTCAACTCTTTCTTCAATTTTATTTAGTAAATGCTTAACATGTTTAGTTTTATTTTTTAACTCCTCTCATATACATGTAACAATGAGGGAGAGAAGTAGAGAGAGAAACTAAAAGATATACACAATATGGTATTTTTGTAGAGAAATTATCAAAAACTGTTTTGTGAAGGAGTGAACATCTCTTCTATAATACAATAGGTAATTTTAGCAAAAATTATTATTTTAAGTATAGCATGCAGTATTAGCATTTTCTACTATAGAATTTATATAATATAAAGTATATGAAAAATACCCCAAAAAGTCAAAAGAAAACAAAAATAACTCATAGTCCCATTATTCAATCACTGTTTAAAATTTAGAAAACTTTTGCACAGAAAACTTAATGATGTTTATAAACGTACAGAGAGCAAATCCAGTACAAAATCATGAACAGCTGGTTAGCGACAAGGTGGTTCACAGAAATAGAGAGTGTTAGATTTGAGACGTTGACATTAGAAGAGGATACAGCAACTAAATGATTGAAACAGAGTAAAAATATTATAAAGATATAGTTTTAAAAATTTTTAAGGGAAAGAAAAGGAAATAATAAACCACAAGGAAAGTCCCTTAGATCAAGAAAAACCTCTCCTTCTAGTTCCTCAATAGAAAAGGCTAGAGACAGCTCATTACCTTCCATATAGAAAAAATGATGTCACCCTAAAACCAAATAACATTAGCCTTAAGAGCCTTGTGGGACTTCAGAGTAGCCAAAGTGAGTCAGAGAGGTTTCTTCCTGACTGAAGTAACAGCATGAGGTATAACTAATTAATCTAATTTTACAGTTCAAGTTGGAGAAACAGCAATCTGGCAATTTCCTCATTGGATGCAAGAAAAATAAATTATTCTGCTTATAATTATTTTGGTCATATATTTAATATGTATGTCTAGTATCATTTTTCAGATAGTACTCCCCTTCCATTTAGGATTGATAACAAAGAACAATGCACAATCAGGCTAGATTTTATTTATCACTGAGTTCAAAATTGAAAAAGAAATGACTGTAAAAGCTCAAGAACTTACATAGAATCATTAACTAATATATAGGGGAGCATAACTAAGAGAAGGAAAGGAAGATGATAGGGAATAGGATAAGAGCAAAGGAGGGAAAGAGGGAAGACAAATGAGAGGGAGGATTTTCATTCAATTTTAAATAGATGTTTGTTTTTTAAAAAAAAGACTGTGTGTGCTACAAGTTCACAAATTCAATCTGAAAATCTCCACTACCAAAGTTCTTAAATTGCTTTAAAAAGAGACTACTGGCCAGGCGCAGTGGCTCACGCCTGTAATCCTAGCACTCTGGGAGGCCGAGGCGGGCAGATTGTTTGAGCTCAGGAGTTCGAGACCAGCCTGAGCAAGAGCGAGACCCCATCTTACTAAAAAAAAATAGAAAGAAATTATCTGGACAACTGAAAATATATATAGAAAAAATTAGCCAGGCGTGGTGGCGCATGCCTGTAGTCCCAGCTACTCGGGAGGCTGAGGCAGGAGGATCGCTTGAGACCAGGAGTTTGAGGTTGCTCTGAGCTAGGCTAATGCCATGGCACTCACTCTAGCCAGGGCAACAGAGTGAGACTCTGTCTCAAAAAAAAAAAAAAAAAAAAAAGAGAGACTACTGTTTAATTTCTCATAGTTTAGGCATTCTAGGCATCCCAACCTGATTAGCTTTTCAGTTTACTTTTGGAAATTAGGTCTCTAATTTACTTTTGGAAATTAGTCTCTAATTAAACCAAGTGTGGTGGGATGAATATCGGCCACTAAAGGTAAATATGTCTAATCCTTGGAACTTGTGAATGTATTATCTAACATGTAAGAAGAGACTTCTAAAAAGTGATTAAGGATTTTGAGATAGGAAGATTATCCTGGATTATTCAAATGGGCCTTAAATGTACTAACGATGAATCTTATAAGAGGGAAGAAGAGGGAGATTTGGCAACAGAAAAGGAAAGGTGATAATGGAAACAAGAAGTTGGAGTGATGTGAAGAAGGGGCTGAAGGGGACCATTAGCCAAGAAATATAAGTGGAACCTCTAG
Organism: Indri indri; assembly: GCA_004363605.1. Taxonomy (NCBI): domain Eukaryota; kingdom Metazoa; phylum Chordata; class Mammalia; order Primates; family Indriidae; genus Indri; species Indri indri. The sequence goes on along the minus strand of RJWJ010009885.1, from coordinate 26,347 downwards.
AAGTTGGAAAAGGCATAGAAACAGATTCTCTGCTTAAGCCTCCAGAAGGAACACACTCTGCCAAAACCTTGATTTTAGGCTTTTTTTTTTTTATTCTAGACACGATCTCCAGAACTGTAAGAGAATAAATATATGCTGTTTTAAGTCACCAAGTTTGTGGTAATTTGTTATAGCAACAATAGGAAACTAATAATATAGCAAGCCAGTTTAAATAGATCTGAAAACTAAAAAAAGGCTATATATAAATATATATTACATATGTAAGTCTATATATATGGAGATATATATTTTATATATATATATACACATAAAATCTGACATATGACATGTGAAACTTAATAAAAATGTAAAATACAACACATTCCCCTGGAATCTTATGAAGGTACTGTTATAATATGCAATGTCACTATACCACTTGTGATAGTGGTAAAACACAGAAGAAATTTAAATATGGCAGAACCTTGTAACTGGTCCCTTCTTAAAATATTCGTGGTTTAATTGATAATGTCCATTTCAACTGTAAAACATAGTAACTGATGTCCACAGTTCATTCAATATTCTTGGGCAATAATACTCATGCCTACTTCTGATCCCACCGGTTAAGTATTCTGCTCTAAGAATGGTTGTATTTGCTCCCAAACCTATTTAATTGTATATCTGTAATTTGATCACAAATATTGTGATTCTTTCTGAATAGTTTTAATTATATAATTTGACTAAATGTTTCATAAAATGATAAAACATAAATTGTAAAGAAACCTGTTGTTTCCATGAAAGTGCTTAGGAAAGATTTAATGCTAGTTAATGGCTATAAAAATTATTGTTAAAGTATGTATGGGAGAGACAACTTAAAAGTTTTGAAAAAAATCATAAAAAGCTGGAGGGATTCCAACTTAGATTGCTTCTTAAATGTATTTAGTTTCTTAAAAGCCCTTGTCTAAAGACATCCAGAAATGTAAATCAGAGGTGATGTTGTGCTGATTAAGAGTATAAACTTTGGAGCCAGACAACCTGTGCTTTAATTTTATCTCTACTATTTACTAATTGTGTAATCTTAGGCAAGTTTCTCAACTTCACATGTAAAATGAGGATAATAATAGTTGCTACCTCCAAGAGATATTGGAAACATTAACTATAGCTGGTACATGATTAAGTGCTCGACTATTATTATTAATACTATTACTGCTACTATTTATGTAGTGTATTCAAGAATGACTACCTGGAACATTTATTGGTGGACCCATACTCAAAGAAAAGGCCTGGGCTTTATGTCAAATAAACTGATAAATAAATGCACATGTAGCTTTATGTTAAAATAAATTTTTCAATTCTTCTCTTTAGCCAATTTTCCCAATTAACTAGTTCCAATCCTAATTGCTTCTGATAAAGGATTTTCCTATAGGTTAGTTTTAATTTCTATACATTATTAGTTTAAAAACACACATATATAAGACCCAAATCCTATCAAAATGTAAAGCTTCTGTGGCATATAAGCATCACTCCACCTAGTCTTTTCTTTTCTTTTCATGCATTTTTTTAAAGATTAAGAGTCTAAAACAATAAAGCAATCTGTCTGCAGCCCATAACACCCCATCTCACTCTGACTCTGCTCTTCTATCTCAATGCACACTCATACGAGGGCCAAGGTCCTTTAAAGCTGAGATTACCTTCTGTAGCTGGTCCAGGAAGAGTCCCTTTGTTTCTGCTTTCAAACATTTCAGTGTTGTTACGTCTCTGTTGTTATCTTAGCTTACAGAATCATATTTAAATAGATGGTGTTAGAACTATCCTAAGACCTACCTAGCCTGTTGTATTGCCCTGCGTCACCCAGGAGGGCCTACCAACTAGAAATGAGGGAAATGAATCACTACCTCCTGACAAAATAAACAATTTCCTTTCTCTTCTTCGGGATCATAATAACTTCTGGTTAGACAACAAAGGACTGAAGTGAAAGGGTAGTGGGATCCCAGGTTGCTTCTGATAGAACCATCTCCAAGATTTAGTAGTTAGGAATTGGGCTTTTCTCAAATATTTTATACTGTAAATTTGCAATTATTTGGGGACAAAATGCTTCCCCACTTTTTGAATTGGATTGGGGGAAAACACCCCAAAATATGCACCTGTTTATCAAAAGGGAAGACTAACAAGATGGAAGAAAGTATCATATAAAAATATTTATTTTTCCCCCTATACCTTGAGGATAATACAAAAATATTTATTAAGGTCAGGCTTTATTTGGCTTCTTCCCAGGGATTATAAAAGACTTGGCTCCTCTTCTTCCAGCACTGATAGATTTAGAAAATCAACTCAGATTGTGATGAAAATAAAGAAATATTAGAGCTGAAGATGGAATAGCCAACAAACATTCAAACTAAGTAGAGAACAAATAGAAAACTATTAAATGTTGCCACTATTTTTTTTCTGTTCTGAAAACTGGATGTTTATTTGACTAAAGGAATTCAGGAATCAAATGTACTAGATTAAGAATCACAACTTTTAGTATTAAAAGGGATACTCATGGTTTAGAGGCAGTGGCACAAAGTGAGGTGTCAGAAGACCTGAATTCTAGTCTCAGCTTCACCATGCATTAAGGTGAAACTGGTGAAGACTCCTAACCTCTCCAAGATGAGTGAACTGGGACCAAATACTTACTAGGTTCTAATCTAGAACCTTGGGCACAGTGCTTAACTTTTTGTAGCCTTGGATTCACTATTTGCAAAATGGGGATAATAGAACCAAACTATTATGAGTAGAAGTGATGATTATATGGAATAACATATGTAAAGGGCATAGTGCTGTGTCTGGCATGTAAATGTTCACCAAATATTAGGTGTAATTTATTTATTTATTTGTCAGGGAGGAGGTTAGAGATATTGGCAGGAAGGAATTCATGTCAAAGTTGGTGGCATTAGCTTATTATAAGGGAGCTATTTTTAATAGTTATTATTTACTACTTTTTCAGCCTCTAAAGAAATGCTGGGACCCTAGGGCAAGATAGAATTAAGGTTGCTAATAAGCTGACCTTCAGACAGGGAGATTATTCTGGATTATGTGGATGGGCCCAATATAATCACAAGTGTCCTTAAATGTGGAAAAGGTAGGCAGAAGTGTCAGCATGTCAGAGTAATGCGATTACTGGCTTCGAAGATGGAAGGGGGCCATGAACCAAGGAATGTGGGTAGCCTCTAGAATGTGGAAAAGACAAGAAAAAAGATTCTCCAAAAGAATCTCCAGGAAGGAGCTCAGCTCTGTTGATACCTTGATTTTAGCCCAGTGTGACTCTTCAGACTTCTGACCTTAAGAACCACCAGATAATAAATTTGTGTTGTTTTAAGCCACTGAGTTTGTGGTAATTTTTTTACAGCAATCACAAAAAAATAACACAGAGATATTGTTAAGAAGATTTGTTAATAATTGCATGTTTGAGAGAGAGAGAAAGAGAAAGATATCAAAGATAATTCCAAGGCTGTGTTCCTTAAATACAGACGTTCCATGGTGGACATCTTTTTTATCTTTTTTTTTTTTTTCCTGTCTGTCCGGTACCTTTCTCTTCTGAAAACAACATTTCCCACTACCCTTTGTTTTCATTTAGAAATCGTTCTCTTTATTTTTTCTCCAACCACGTGGTTCTGCCAGGGACTCCATTCTTACGTCACACATGCATTTTCTCTGCAGGAGTGGTTATGGTACTCGATTATACTCAAACTTTTCATCTGGTATTTTAAAAACCAGAAGTGAGAGAAAAGACACCTTCCATCTGGTAGCAACTTGATGGGTATGAGCCCACAATTTATCAGAGGTCATGGTTCCAAGACAGTAGAACATGACTTTCGGAAGTTCTGAAAGAATGACACCGTCTGAGAGAGGCAGAATTGAGAGCCTGAGCTGGAATTTAAAGCATTCCAGTTGCTGCTTCCATTTATTCCTAAGGCCAATAGTAGACCTACCCTTTCACACCTCGGGTTACACAATAACTTCCTCTTTTTGCCTAAGCTACTCAATTTTGTTTTTGTTACTCCAACCAAAATATCCTGAAAAATTTAGGCAAAAACGAAGAAAATAAACCCAGTAATCAAATGAAAAGTTAAAAAAACCCACATGTACACATCTATTAACTATGCAAAAATTACCTTTATTTAACCTTCTGAATGTGAAACATTTCACTAGTGAAATGAATAAGATGAAGTCCTGCTTCCAGGCACTTACAGATGCATTCATTCTACAATGTTGTCTGCATTACCAACATATTACACCTTTTGGCAATAGGTCCTCCCTATGATCTCCCTATGCTTATTTGACAAATGCAAAATAGAAATGAGTTCAAGAAAGTCTGGTTTGTAAAATACACAAATGGGAGAACCACAAAGGTTGATTGGAAAAAATTTAGGATATTCTGATCTCTAAGGGCAATTACCAGACTCTCCCATAAAATGCTCCCATCGCAGTCAAAATACTTGCTGGGAAAGACTATTGGTGTGGACCTGTGGCCATTCCTTTATTCATAATAAGCCAAATGTTTCTTAATTTCATCATAAGTAAAAGAATGGGAAATTAGTTTGGAATAAATCACTTCAGGCCCATAGCCCAATTCACTTGGATTCACTCAGGTGTGTGTTTATTTTAATAGCTGATCTGAAGGCATGCGAGATGACACAGCTGACCAAATTCTAAACAGAAAAGCACAGAACTTAAAACTAAGCACGCATGCAGCATGGAATAATAATCAAGTTAGCTTCCTTAAAATGCTAAATGCCAGAAAACCTCCAACCATTAGGTCAAAGTCTACAGCAGCACAGGCCTTATATTTTGTTTCTAAGAGGGGCTTTTAGGATTCTAGGGTTCATATTCTAAGATAGCTACCTAAAAAGTGGGGCCAAAGATGGGTCTTATTTCACAATCCATATTCTTTTTCCCAATATATTCAGGTTTGTTCAAGACTCTTTTAAAGAAAAAGCAGATTGTTGTCACCAAAAGTTGTTCAGAAACAGGCAAGAGAATTTTTCCTCAGGGAAAAGGGCAATCCCCTGAGCTGCAATAGCGGGCAATGGTTGGATAGTCACCAACCACGATCTGGGCTCGCACACAGGCAGTCTGTGGATGTAAAATCAACGTGCCCCTCTCTTCCTGAGAGCTGAGGACTGCACGCGATGAGGAGAAATGACGAGGAAAAAGAATAACGTGTACTGAGATAGATATGGGAAAGGGGAAATGGCTGGCGGTGACCCAGGGTGGCCAGAGGGAGAGAAGAAGCGGCCAAAGGGCTCGCTGCTTGCCCCGCGCCAAGCTGAGCTTTCTCCAGGGTGAGTGGAGGAGCCTCGACGGCTTTTTTGTCAGCGTTATAGGCAGACATCAAGAGCGGAGAGCTCCACCCGGGTACCGCCGGCGCCTAGTCTTCTTGGCAGAGTCGTCGAGGCGGCCGAGGCTCCGCCCCTCGTTTCTCACTCCCGCTTGGTCCCGCCCCTTCTCTCCTAACCCCGCCCCAGCCCGGCCCCCGCCGCTTCCCACCTCCCTTCCTGTCCGCGCTCCTGGTTCCTGGCTCCTGCTAGGCTCGGCAGTATTGGGAGCGCGCAGGCGCGGCGTGCGGCTCGTAAGGCGCGGAGTAGCGGAGCGGGACGCGCGGTGAGTGTGGCGGCCGCGCGGGGCTCCTAGCGGAAACGTGGTTTGGGCCGAGCGTCCCAGCAGGGGTCGGGGTGTGTGGGGGTGACTTCGGTCCTATGAGGAGAAACTAGCCAGACGTGCAGAAGCGTTGGTGGCAGTGCTGCCTGAGGGCGTTGGACCCGGGCCGCGTGGGGAACAGAGTGCATGGTGGCGGGAAGTGAGCGAGGGTGTGTTAAGAGGAGAAAAATTGAAGGAAGGGGGTTCAGAGGCTGAAAGTCCGCACACGGGCTGGGAAGACCGGGAGTCTTGCCAACGGTGCTGGAGGGTGTCCCAGCTTCAAGTTCAGTCCCCCGCTTGGTGCCATGAGCGGTGTCCAGGGTTCTTTCCTCGCGCGCTTCCTTCTCCGGGTGCAGAGTTGCCAGGAACGTTCCCCGTAACAGGGGAGAGGATTTGGGGGATGTGGGCTGTCTGCCCAGGCTAGTGCCAAGGAGGGCGTGGCGTTCGTGTGACTTTCCTTTACCCCGCCCCCGGGAATGTGTCCCTCTTCTGGTCCATTGTGCTCGTGGACATTTTAACAAAGGCTATGACTGTTTTGTAGGCAGTGGCGGGTGACAGGGTGGGAGGTGCGTGCGAGGTCGTGCGGTGCAGCCCTGGGGGACGGGAGAGATGGGGGGCCCGGCGTTGGGGGCAGTGGAAGAAAGGGAACAACCTTCCTGCTTCAGCTTTTTCCTTCTTCCTGGTCCGCTCGCTGGTTTTGATCACTAGTAGGAACAGACCCAAGAGAGACATGACTGGAAATTAGTATATGTGTTTGGACTCTGGCCACAGCCATTGGTTTTGTGATTGTGCTGTTCGTGCTTTTTCTGAGTTCCTTTAGGAGAAAAGCGAAACTAATGGAATTTGAGAGGAACTAATTGAGTAAGAGGGTGGAAAGGTGGAGTGACAAATGTAGAGCTAAATTATTGCCTTTTGATAGTCATAGTATAAAGCCAGACTTTGAAGGATGTGAAGGTGTGCAAGTCAGGGTAAGTGAAAAATTGGTTAGGGTACTGTGGATTTCCAAACAAGATTGGATTATTGGGCATGTGCGTGGGTGTGCTATCAAGTTATTGGGAAGATTCACTTTAGAACCTTTAAAAATGATATTAAGGAGACAAAACACTAGGGCAAATATTGTAATATTGGTTAAGGTTCCATAGGCTTTCATTTTGAAATTTAAAATCTTTAATGAAAAATAGTATATGTGTTCCTAAGCATAAATGTTGATATTTTTACTCATTTGTTTTAACTTATTACAACAAAATAAACTGAACTTCCTCCTCCTCCACCCCTTTCCCTTGATTGTGAATCCTGTTTTATAAACATTCACTTTCAGATCTGAAGTATGTTTAAAGACACAATCTGTCCCCCACCCACCGCATGAAGTGAATAGAATTTCTTCTTGTTTAATTGTTATTTTATACTTTCTTTTCCTTTTATTCTAAGTTTTATGCTGCTAACATTATCAAATTTGAGGAGTGGTGGTGGTGTTAGGGATGCCCTTTCTCTTTTCCAGTGCCTGCTGCACTCCTATTCATCCTTCCAGCCTCAGCCCAATTCACTTGGATAAATTTGCCAACTTCTCCAGAATGAATTAATCACTACCTTTTCTGTTAAATTGATATCACTGGCCTTATTTCTTTCCTGCTACTAGAACCTCAGTCTTCTATGTTACCCAATACCTAGAGCTACCTGGCATGCGGTAAGCACCTAATAAACTAACTTACAGTTAGATGTTAATAAATACTGTTAGAAAGATAGTAATTCATAGTGCATAAAGTTAATGGGATAGTAGAAGAATTTCAGAATACCGAAATTATATTTAATATTTGAGGAGCATTATTTGGGATATGGATAAGGAATAAGTATGGAAATATGTTCTCATGTATTAGTCATACTTTATCCTTCTAAAAGGTGCAAGATCTCTGCAGATAAAGGGAAAATGGAGATCAGAAAAAGCCTAACTTTTTCAAAAGGCCAACTTCTGACACTGAAACTACTGAAAAGCCAATTCGTAACATAAAATTAGCCATTTGTAGAAACACACAAATAGGGTATTGCTAGAAATTAGGAAGTACTATAAATGAGTCAAGTTTGCCAGATGGTATCCTTTGAAGGCTAATGTAACTAAAGAAAGCTGTTCCCTAACCAGTTGTGTTGTACTCCTTATAGATCTTACGGTAGTTTGAGCCTTTAGCTACTGGGTTTCTTCATGTTATAGTGTTCCCTGACAGGCTTGGTCTGACCTTTTCTGCCAACCTGTGTTTGACATTTCTCTTAACTCCACCAGCATCACTGGCCTTCCAGTCACATCTGGCTCATAACAGAAATTATCTCCCTCCTGCTCTTTGTCAGATTCACTCAATCTCATTACCCCCACCTCCAGTTTTCATCTCCTGAGTGGATTTATCTATTGGAGAAAATATTATGAGCAAATGATCACTCACTTTATAAAAGAATGGAATTGATTCTTTGGTTTAAAAATGAGCCAGGATTGGCTACTTAGTTAGTCAAGATTTCTGTGCCTGCAAAGCAAAGAAACTATTCTGGCCGTTAATAATAGGTGTCTAGTAGGCTATACCATCTGGGTTTGTGTAAGTGCACTGTATGATGTTTGCATAATGATGAAATCACCTAACTACAAATTTTTCACAACGTATCCCCATCCCTGTCATTAAACTATGTATGACTGTATTGAGAGCTTATAATGTCTAGCACATACTAATGCTTTAAAAATGGCAGCTATCACAAGAATGGAAGAATAGGCTCCACATGTATTCTCCATCAAATTGGCACTAACTGATCAACCCTATGGTGCTCACGCGGTAGTAATATTCTTCAGGGACTGGGGGGTTGGGGGTGGGTAAACTCACAACTAATGGACACAGTGAGCATTGTAGTGGGGAAAGGCATGCCTCATATCATGGTTTGGGTGGGGCAAAGTCATAACATGTAACCAAAATGTTTGTACCCCCATAATATCCTGAAATAAAAAAAATGGTAGCTATTATTTGTATTTGCTGTTTTCTTGTGAGCTCCCATTATTTCAGTAGCAATTAACTTCAGAATGTGGATGCATTGGCATCTCCCACCGTGTTCAAGCCCCAGTTCTGTATTTGTAGATTCCTCCCATGTATCTCCAACAGGTTGCTTAGCATAGTGGTTCTCAAATTTTAGTATACACAATAATCACAAGAATGCATACATTTTTAGGCCTCACTTCCAGAGTTTCTGATGTTTGGGATAGAACATGAGAAGTTCCGTTTCTAATAAGTTTCTAAATGATGGTGATGCTGCTGACCCTGGGAAAACACTGAGCAGCACTTATTAATATCTAGATGGCATTCAGACAAGTTGGTGGGGAGGAAGGGAAAGGAGACCAAAAGACCAAACATTCATAGAAGAGCAGAGTGCACATAAACCTGGTAGTGTCATATATCCTGTAAAGTGTGGAGAGGATAGGACTGAGAGAAGACACTTGGATTTGATGACCAGGAGGTTTTCTTTTTGTTTGATTTTGGTTTGTGTCAGGTGCAGAGGGTTGATTTAATTATACTCAGTTGGCAGGATATTATATTGTCATTATTATGACCAGAAAATCATATCACAGGTATTTGAGATAATGCTCCTTAATGTAGTATGTGCATCAGACTCTCATAGGGAGTTGTTTCCACCAACATACTATGTTTAGTGCCCTGCCCTCCAATATAAACCTATCAAATTGGGATTTCCAGGTGTGGATTCCAGGAATGAAAAAAATTCCCTGGTTAAGAACCCCTTCTTTGAGCTATGGTGGTCAGGATGTGGAGGCAGTGAAAATAAACTACTTTGCTGGTAAATTGTTGGTGAAAGGAGAATGGAAGAAAACAATTGGAGTTTGAAGGTTTTACAGGATCAAGAAAATGGGAATGTGTAATGAGAAGTAAAGCCTGCTGGAGCTGGGGAGTGATTGAAGGTATAATGGTAAGAGGATATAATTGATGGAATAGAGTACTGGAGCACGAGAGGAGAGAATGGACTTAGGGGTACCCAGTGAAAAGAGGAGAAAAGAATGAGTGAAAACAAAAATAAATTACCATAAAATTGGTACTAATTGATCAACACTTATGTGCACATATGGAAGTATCATTCATCGGGGATCAGGGAGGGGGGAGGGGGGAGGAGGGGATGGTTATATTCACATCTAATGGGTGTGGTGCACATTATCTGGGGGATGGGCATGCTTGTACCTCTGACTGGGGCGGTGCAAAGGCAATATATGTAACCTAAATGTTTGTACCCACGTAATATTCTGAAATAAAAAAAATAAAAATACATCTGAAGGTGGATTTGGGAAAGGCTAGAGAACTCTCTTTAAAGGAGGTTTGTTAGCAAACTGCTGTTCTTCATAGAAGCTTAAGTAGTGTGTGAACTCTAAGTAGAATGGATATTTTTCAGGTTTAATAATGCTAGCAAATGAATTAGTAATTTCAGCTATTCCAGCTACCCGTAATGGTTGCACAATTGTATTTTTCCTCAACTTTTCTATTTAGAAAATTTTTTGAAATTAAGTCTAGACATGCTGTTTTGTAATGCTATTGCTCAAGCACTTGCCATATGACTGCTATATCCTAAGTTTTATATGATTTTTCACTCAATTATTCAACAATTATTTGTGTGCCAATCGATTGCCAGGCATTGTTCTAACCACCGAGTGTACAACAGTGAATAAAACAGTTGTATTTTATTGTAAATTTCTGTCCTCAGGAGCTTACATCTTATTCGAAGGAGGCAGATAGTAAATAAAGTAAATAAGTAAAATATAGGAAATATAAGATATATATATATAATGATTAGTATACATATACACATACATACATATATTAAGACATATAGTATTGCATTCTTTGGAGAAATACAAAGCAGGGAAGGTGACTAGGGGAGCACCAATAGGTATTTACCTATAGGCGGATAGGGTGTGTTGGAGGGTAGTGATCAGGGAAGACTTTGTTGTTAGGGAAGGCCTGTAGGAGATGAAAGAATCATTTGTTTGGAGGAAGAGCTTCCTAAGCATAGAGAAAAGCAAGTGCAAAAATCTTAAGGTGGAACCTTTTTGAGACTTTTTTGCTAAAAATAGCAAAATAGTCCTTATGGCTGGAGTAGCATGAGTAAGGGGTGAATAATAAAACACAGGGTCAGATAAGCAAGAAGGGGTGTGGAAGGGTGGGAAGATCCTGCAAGGCTATTCAGATCATCATGGGAGGACACTATTTGGTGAGAAGGAAAGCCATTAGAGGCTTTAAAGAGTGGTCTTATATGATTTCTGTTTTACAAGGGTGATCTGGTTACTGTGTGGAGAATAGATTATGGGGAGGGTGAGAACAGAGGAGAGACTAATTAGAAGAGAGGCTATGGGGGCTTGGACTGAGGTGGTGTAATGATGGAGGTGATGCTAAATGATCAGATTTCCTCGTGTTTTCGAAGTGGAATGTAACAGTAGATGAAAGTCAAGGATGATGCCAAGGATTTTTGAGCAACTGGAAGGATGGAGTAGCCATTTAATGAGATGTGGAAGATTGCAAGAGGAGAAAGTTTCTGAGAGGGAAGATCAAGAATTGAGTACTGGCTATGTTGAGTTTGAGTTGACTATTTGATACCTGGGTAGAATTCAGGTGGTATGAATGGGTAAACAGGAAACTCTAGGAATGGATCACATCATTGTAAGGGAAGAAAAGAGCCATTCCTTTGCTTTTTAAAAAACTTTATTTTTTTGAGCAATTTTAGGTTCAGGACAAAATTACAAGGAAAGCATAGAAAGCTCCTGTATACCCCCTGTCCTCACACACACACAACCTCCTGCGCTATCAGGACATCTTGTGCCACAGTGGTACATTTGTTCCAGTTGACGAATCTACATTGACACATCATTATTACCTAATGTTCATTGTTTACATTAGCATTCACGCTTGGTGTTGTACATTCTATGGATTTAGACAAGTGTATAATGACTTGGATCCACTATTATATTATGATACAATATAATTTCACTGCCCTAAAAATCCTTTGTATTCTACCTTTTCATTTGTTCCTCCCTCCAGCCCCTGGAAACCACTGGTCCTTCTACTGTCTCCATAGTTTTGCCTTTTTCAAAATGCCATATAGTTGGAATCATATAGTATGTAGCCTTTTCAGGTTAGTTTCTTTCACTTAATAATTTGCATTTAAGTTTCTTCCATGTCTTCTCATGGCCTGATAGCTTATTTCCTTTTAGTGCTGAATAATATTTCATTGTCTGGATGTACCCCAGTTTATCCATTCACCTACTAAAAAAAATTTTGGGTTGCTTCTAAGTTTTGGCAATTATGAATAAAGCTATTATAAATATCTGTGTGCAGTTTTTTTGTGTAGAAGTAGATTTTCAATTCCTTTGAATACCAAGGAGTATAATTGCTGGATTGTATGATAAGAGTACTGTAATCTCCACTTATCCAAGGTTTTGCTTTCTGCAGCTTCAATTACTCAAGGTCAACCATAGTCCAAAAATATTAAATGGAAAATTCCAGAAATAAACAAATCATAATTTTTAAATTGTGTACCATTCTCACGTGATGAAATCTTGCACCATCCCACTCCATTCTGCCCGGGACATGAATCATCCCTTTGTCCAGCATATCCACACTGTATACACTACCCGCCTCCAGTTAGTCACTTAATAGCCATGTAGGTTGTTAGATCAAAAAAACATACTATATATAGGGTTAGGTACTATGTGAGATTTCAAGCATCCACTGGGGGTCTTGGAATGTATCCCCTTCAGATAAAGAAGGACTACTGTCTGTTTAGTTTTGTAAGAAACTGACAAACTGTCTTCCAGAGTGGCTGTACCACTTTTATTCCCACCAGCGATGAATGAGAGTTTCTGTGGCTCCACATCCTTGCCAGAATTTGGTGTTGTCAGTGTTCTGGATTTTGGCCAATTTTAATAGATATGTAGTGCTATTTCATTGTTTTAACTTGCAATTTGCTAATGACATATGATGTTGATTATATTTTCATATGTTTATTTGCCATCTGTGCATTGTCTTTGGTGAGGTGTCTGTTCAGATCTTTTGTCCATTTTTAAATCAGGTTGGTTGTTTTCTCATTGCTGAGTTTTGAGAGTTGTTTGTATATTTGGGATAATAGTCCTTTATCTGATGTGTCTTTTGCAATATTTTCTCACTACCTGTGGCTTGACTTCTCATTCTCTTGACAGTGTCTTTTGCAGAGTAGAAGTTTTTAACACATTAACTACCATGTGAGTTATATTTAACTCACGCTAGTTTTGAGTCTGAGGCCTTGTGAAGCATATGTAACTCACACATCTCTTTACCTTGGGAGCTGCAAGAACTATTTTTCAAGTTGCATATAACTCACACATGGAAAACAATAAAAAACAACAAACTTTTCATTAAATTAGTAAGTACCGTTTTGTTTTTGAAGTTTTTATTCTATTTTCATAATAAAACACTGTGACCCCAAGGGAAAAAATTTTTTTTCTAGTGTGGCAGTCAATGTGTTAATTCTAAAGAAGTCCAATTTATCAATCCTTTCTTTTAAGAATCATGCCTTTGGTGTTATAACTAAAAAGTCATCACCATGTCCAAGGTCATGTAGATTTTCTCCTGTGTTATCTTCTAGGAGTTTTATAGTTTTGTATTTTACATTTAGGTCTATGATCCATTTTGAGTTAATTTTTGTAAAAGGTGTAAGAAGGTCTGTATCTAGATTCATACTTTTGCATGGGGACGTCCAGTTCTAGCACCATTTGTTGAAAAGACTGTCTTTTCTTTACTGTATTGCCTTTGCTCCTTTGTCAAAGATCAGTTGACTATATTTACATGGATCTATTTCTGGGCTCTCTGTTACATTGATCTATTTGTCTATTTTTTGCCAATACCACACTGTCTTTATTACTGTAGTTTTATAGTAAGTCTTGAAGTTGGGTAGTGTCAGTTCACCAACTTTGTTCTTCTACAATATCGTGTTGGCTATTCTCTGTCTTTTGACCCTCTATGTGAATTATAGAATCAGTTTTTTGATATCCACAAAATAACTTGCTGGAATTTTAATTGAGGTTGCATTGGATTTATAGATCAAGTTGGAAAGAACTGACATCTTAGACTATTGAATCTTCCTATCTATGAAAATGGAATATATTTCCATGTATTTACTCCTTTGATTTCTTTCATCAGAGTTTTTAGTTTTCCCCTTGGAGATCTTTCTTATTCATTGCTGATATATAGGAAAGTGATTGACTTTATTAACCTCGTTTCCTGCAACTTTGCTATCATCACTTTTTAGTTCCAGGTTTTTTTTTTTTTAAATCAATTCTTTGGGATTTTCTACATAGACAATCATGTCATCTGTTGACAAAGAGTTTTATTTCTTCCTTCCCAATCTGTATACCTTTTTTTCCTTTTGTTGTTTTATCACATTAGGTAATATTTCCAGTATGATGTTAAAAAAGGGTGAGGAGAGGGGACATCCTTAACTTGTTTCTGAGCTTAGATGGAATGCTTCAAGTTTCTTAGCATTACGTATGATGTTAGCTGTAGGTTTTTAAAATAGATGTTCTTTATCAAGCTGAGGAAGTTCCCCTTTATTCCTAGTTTGCTGAGAGTTTTTATCGTGAATCAGTGTGGGATTTTGTCAAATTCTTTTTCTGCATGTACTGATACCATCATATAAAATTTCCCTTTTAGTCTGTTGATGATTTTGGATTCATTAATTAGTTTTCTAATGTTGAACCAGCCTTGAATACTTGGCGTAAATCTCACTTGGTCATGGTGTGTAATTCTTTTTATGTATTGGTGGATGCAATTGCTAATATTTTGTTGAAGATTTTTGAATCTATATTCATGAGAGATACTGGTCTGTAGTTTTCTTTTCTAGTAATGTATTTGTCTGGTTTTGGTTTTAGGGTAGTGCTAGCCTCATAGTATTTATTCCCTTGGCTTCTTACTTCTGGAGAGCTTGTAGAGGATTGGTATAATTTCTCCCTTTAAATGTTTGGTTAAATTCAGCAGTGAAATTCTTTGGGCTTGATACTTTCTATTTTGGAAGGTTATTAATTATTGTTTCAATTTCTTTAATAAATATAGTCCTATTCAGATTATCTGTTTATTCTTATGTGAGTTTTGGCAGATTTTGTCTTTCAATGAATTGGTCTATTTCATCTAAGTTATCAAATTTGTGGGCATAAAATTATTTATAGCATTCCTTTACTATCCTTTTAATGTCAGTAGGGTCTGTAATGGTCCCCTCTTTTATTTCTGATAATGGTAATTTGTGTCATCTCTCTTTTTTTCTTAATCATCTTGTCTAGAGACTTATTAAATTTATTGATCTTTTCAAAGAATCAGCTTTTGGTTTCATCGATTTTTTTCTATTGATTTCCTGTTTTCAATTTCATTGATTTCTGCTCTGATCTTTATTATTTATCTTCTTCTACTTAGGATTTAATTTGCTCTTCTTTTTCTAGTTTCCTAATATGGAAGTTTAGGTAATTTATTTTAGACCTTTCTTCTTTTCTAATGTATGTATTCAAGCTATAAATTTCTCTCTAGTCACTACTTTTGCTGCATCCCACAAGTTGCAATAAGTTGTATTTTAATTTTCATTTAGTTCAAAATATTTTTAAATTTCTCTTGAGATTTCTTCTTTGGCCCATGTGTTATTTAGAGGTGTGTTGTTTAATCTCTATGTATATGGGGGAATTCCAGCTATCTTTCTGTTATTGATTACTAGTTTAATTCCATTGTGGTCTGAGAGCAGACATTGCATGATTTCTCTTCTTTTGAATTTGTTAAGGTGTGTGTTATGTCTTGGAATGTTATATATCTTGGTGAATGTTCCATGTGAGCTTGAGAAAAATGTGTAATCTGCTACTGTTGGACAAATTAGCTTATATATATCAATAATATCCAGTTGATTGATACTGTTGTTGAGTTCAGTGGTCTGCTTACTGATTTTCTTCCTGCTAGGTCTGCCCATGTCCGTTAGAGGGATGTTGAAGCCTTGAGCTGGAGTAGGAGATTCAACTATTTCTCCTTGTAGTGCTATTAATTTTGCCTCATGTATTTTGACACTGTTGTTAGGTGCATACACATTAAAGATTTTTTTGTCTTCTTGAAGTACTGACCCCCTTTATTATTATGTAATACCCCTCTTTACCTGTGATAATTTTCTTTGCTCTGAGGTCTGCTCTGTCTGAAATTAATATAGCTAATCTTGCTTTCTTTTTATTAGTGTTAGCATGGTATATGTTTCTTCATCCTTTTAATATATGTATCTTTACAGTTAAAATGGGCTTCTTCTAGAGAACATATAGTTGGGTTTTGTTTTTTAATCCATTCTGACAATCTCTCTTTTAATTGGTGTGTTTAAACCATTGACAAAGTGATTATTGATTTAATTGCGTCAATATCTACCATATTTGTTACTATTTTTTATTTATTGCCCTTATTCTTTGTTCCTATTTTTGTCTTCAATACATTTTCTGCCTTTTGTGGCTTAATTTTTTAAAAATTTTTTTTATTTCAGCTTTAATCAAGCATTTTATATGATTTCATTTTTTTCTCTTTTTAACATCTCAATTGTGCTTTTTTTTTTTTTTTTTTTTTTTTTTTTATTTTTTTTTTTTTTTTTTTTTTTTTTTTTTTTTTTTTTTTTTTTTTTTTTTTTTTTTTTTTTTTTTTTTTTTTTTTTTTTTTTTTTTTTTTTTTTTTTACTTTTTTAATGGTTTCTCTAGAGTTTGCAATATATGTTTACAGCTAATCCAAGTCCACTTTCAAATATCACTGTACTCCTTCATGGATGGTGCAAATACTTTGTAATAAAACATTCCTAATTCCTACCTCCTGTGTCTTTTATCATTGCTATCATTCATTTCATTCATATATACACACACACACACATATATATATGTATGTACGTATGTATGTATGCACCAGACTGGAAACTAGAGGTCCTCTTTTGCATTTATTAAGACTTTTACCACATAATTATTTCTAAATATTATGCAATTTTGCCTATTTTGAACTTTATGTAAATGGAAATCTGCATAATGCGTACTTCTTTTGCTCAACATTTCATTTGTGGGATACATCCATTAGTTTTATGCTTCTCAAACACTAATGTGCACATGAATCCCCCTGGGGATCTTGTTAAAATGCAGGTTCTGATTCTGGGGTGGGCCCTGAGATTCTGTCTAACGGGCTCCCATGTGATGCTATTCTTCCACAGACAATTCTTGAAGTAATAATAAGACTGTAGTTTATCCATTTTTAACTGCTTAATATGCTCTAAATGCGTCAGATAATTTACTATATACATTTTCACCTTGCAGAGGAAAGAAGTGGGACACTGTCCTTTAGTTGTCTGCCAAGTATTCTTTACCGGAATTGAGAGCTAGGAGGAAACAAATTATTTCATATTAAAATGGGCATTGTCATTAGTATACTAAACTGGAGGTTTGGATAAAATATTAGCAATATATTCCTGGAACATTTCTCACATTGTCTTTTTAGTTGTATGCAAGGTTTTGCCAACATTATTCTGTACGGGTCATTTTGAGGTAAGGCAGAGTTAAAAAGGACGAATCAATATGTTTTTGTGTGTGTGTGTGTGTGTGTGTGTGTGTGTGTGTGTCTACTCACTTGCATATGTATGGGAGTAACAGACAAGATATAAAGCTTTCTCTTTGGGCTTTTGACAGGAAATATTAGCTCCTGGTTTTTTGTTTTGATTTTTTTTCCTATTCAGGGCTTGGAAGACAACCTCTCTGTATTCCAACACCTTTCCTACAATGGCAAAGTGATTTGGTTATCCTGAAAACCTGGGGGACTGTGGAAATAATATTATCATTGCAAGTTGACTTTTAGTCTCTTAAGGAAATAACTGTATGCATCAAACCTTAATTCAGCCTTTATTGAACACCTTTGGTGTGTAAGGAGTATGTGTGCTAGCTTTTTAAAATTTATATTAATTTATGGGGTACAGGTACAATTTTGTTATATTCGTAGTGGTCAAGTCAGGGCTTTTGGAGTATCCGTCACCTGAATAATGTACATTGTACCCACTGTGTGTGCTAGCTTTACCCTTTGTGAATTAGAGCCATAAATACTTTTCAACAATGTCATTGGGCATAATGAAATGAGCATCAAAGTGCCATAGGGCTAGGCTAATCACAGCTCTTAAAAATGCTCAATATTTGCTTTGCTTTCTCCATTATTGTGTGGCAATAATTGGTGTAATTATTTTCAAGCTTATTCAAATACTGATGATGAATTTTTTATAGCACTTATTATCTTCTTAAAAGGCTTGCCAATTAAATGGACTAGAATTAAAATAACAATTTGGACTCCTAGTCACATTTTTCAGTGCCTCAGAATTTAGAACCTAGGATTTCTTTAGGAAAATCTGTTATATTTTTAATCCCTGACTTGGAGTAAGTTCCCTGTGTTCTATTTCTTCCCTTATTTTGAAACTGTGTCTTGGAAGATGTGTGTTGTTTTCTGCAGTCCTAGTTAACCAAATGCCTCCTTTTTCAGTGACAAAGGCTTGTTATGCAAAGCACTTTATGTTCTGTGAAACTCCTCCAATCTGTCTCCAGTGTGCCTATTCTTTGTGGTTTGGTTTCTAATGTTATGCATTCCAATTTTGTGAAAAAAAAAATCTGTATGAGTAACTTGCCGCAGTAATCCTTTCTGACATGTTTGCTTCAGGGAGAAAGCAGAAAAAGTCAGAAATACAAGCCTAGTTTTAAAATGGCTCTCACTGAAAAAAAACAAAAAAAGTTAAAGGAATATATTCCAAGTTTCTTTCCCTGTATTAGTATTACTTATGGCACCAGAATAATTACTTTGGCAAAGATATATTTACTTTCCTATGTAATTTTATCCTGCTTCAGTATCTCGCTCATTTTCCCCTGAGATTTATCAAGAAAATATTATCATTGATGCAAAAAAAAAAAAACAGATTTCTTTCTTTAGGTTCATAAGCAGTCAGTCTGAAAATACAAATTTTTTTGCATTAAATAAGAACTATAGTATAAAAACAAACGTGTTCTTTTAATTTGTAACTTTCTTTAAGTTAAAATGCAAATATTAGATATTAATAATTACTATTAGTATTTTCTTTATATTTTATTCTCTAAACTATGAAAGTTTACCCAGTTTATAGAATTGACCTTTGCAAAGTTTTGAATAGTCCCTTCCTACTGCTATTTTCATAGTTCAGGGTGCATTACTTCTTTCCTAACACTGTCGTCGTATCTGTCATATCCTTTTAAACTATTCTCCTTAGTCATTTATTCCCTGTCCTTAACACAGATCTGCCCATGCACAGGTACTGAAAGCTTCCAACCTGCAGGTACCTGCCTTCACAATGCTAGAAAGCCCCATCCACCCCTACAGACCAAACTGTTCACTCTCTCAAAGGTTGTATGTACCTAACCTTTCTTCTAGTTTTCTTTTTGAGTTCCTCATTTGAATTTCAGTTCTTTCTCTTTTAACTGGGGCTAGTTCTCTGCCAGAATCTCAGCCTCATTAACCAGGTGTCAGAGCATCCATATTGTCTTTGTGTACTTGGTTTTTGCCTGATTCCCACCACCAGGAATCAGGATGCTGAATATCCCTAGAATCCTTGCCATTAGAGTGGTTCGACCCTAGTGTACTTCAGCTGAGCTGACAAAAGGAAAAGGATGTTAGAGCTCTTAGCAGACCCACAAGGGGCCTGGGACAAATCCTGTGTAGAATTGAATTTTGTTTTTTTGCCTCTGGGACCCAAACCCGCTCTTGATGCTCTCCTTCACAGGAGTATAGTGATGGTTCGTTATTCAGAAGATTGCCCAAATTATTTTTTCTTCTCATCTCTCGAGCAACTCCTGGCCATATGGATTATCTTCCTTAATGATAATAACAACAACAATAACAACCCTCTGTGTTGTAGTAGATATTTTATTTTTATTGTTTTTTATTACTTTGTAGGGTATATGACATTTATCACCGCTTTACAGTGAGGACGCTGCAGTTCAAAGAGTTTAAGTGCCCAAGGTCACTTTGGGGGTATATGGTAGAACTGGAATTCAAATCAGGTTTCTGTGACACTAAAGCTTGGAGGTTTTTCCAGAAGGTTCCATTGCATGAAGCATGCTTTTGGGCTGTCTCTTCCCAATCTCAGTAAACACACAGTAAGACTCAGTGTTTAGGAAGAGAAAATGTATGTTGAACACTTGTTATGCATGCATTTCAAGCATCTAGCATTATGGTCTAGCATGGATTAGTGCTTAATGAACATTAAATGAAGGAATGAGAGAACACTTTGTAAATTATAAATCTCCCTGTGCTTAGCACTGTGGCATGCATATGGTAGGTGCTGAAAAATAGTTGTTGAATTGATGAGATTATCTACTCAAATATTGTTAAGTTAATGATATTATCCACTATACCTATGCATTAAAACAGATGGTGATGAATGTAAGTATTTGAATCATAGATCCAGTCTTCTGGTGAGGAAAAAGATTGGTTTTAATGGATAATTTTCCCTTTGGATTCTTCAAAATGTACTTGATATCATATCAGATGATAAATTATACTTCCAAAAGAAGGCTGTCACTTATCTGCTTCATCTTACTTGACCTCTCCCTCATTCACTCCCTAAAACTCCTTCCTTGACTTTTGCCCTTTTCCTGGATAATGCCATTCATTCCAGCCTCATTCTGCACACTGAAAATTCTCACATCAATATCCAGTCAGAATTTTTCCTTGAAGATCCAGGGACATATACATGATTGCCTACCTTAAACTAAAATGTCTAAAACAGAACTTCTTCCTCTGCCTAGTACTCCACCTATATATCTGCTTTTCCTCCTTTGTTTCCCATATTGTTAAATGGGAAGGAGGTTCTTTATTCAGGACGAAGACCTCTGGGTAAGAAGCAGTCTGGGTATAAGCAGGAATGTGACCACATGGGGCTCCCTTTGCCATTCCTTTGGAGAAATCACAGTCCTGGTCCTAGAGTTAAGGCCCCTAAATTAAGGGAATAATGGTAGTCTACACCACCCTCTCCAAATAAGTTTTTGCCATTTGGTGCTTTTCTATGCCAGTTAACCATCAACTCTACCTTACTAATACAAGCAGGGATGGTAAGAGAGTGATCCTTCTTTTTCATTACCTCCTTTTCTTGAGTATGTGTGAGAGAATGCACTCTGATTATCATTTATACAGCTCTCATCCCAAACTTTTATTTAAAATGCAAGTTTTGGGATTAAAATCACCTTACTTTTCATCTAACATTTAATTGACTGCAATAATTATGTGACTTCGTATAATAGATTACTTCGAGAGTTCATACCGCATTGTAGGTTTAGCATACATATTCCAGTGTCTATCTGTAGCCCATGATTAGTGAAGACAATTACATTCTCTTGAATTTTCATTGCAGTTTCACATCCACAGAGCTCTCTCAAGGTTTGTGTGGATTTTCCCCCATTGTCCATTTCTTTCTTAGCTGAATAATAGGCCATACATTGTTTTGTGAATTCTTTTTCCTGTTACTTCCAGTCTTCACAGAGGGCATGCCCAGTGTCACTGTGCAGATAACTCTCACTTCCTTGTCTGGGTTTATCCATGGTTTATCTTTCTTGTGCTATAGTTACTGGACTTCAACTGATGGTATTGTTTTTTCCTGTTACATTACTACAGTGGCATATGGTTTTGCTTCTCTTTTTTCCTTCATCACACACTGGGTGGGAGTGATTTGTCCAAAACAGTATATGAATTGTCTCCAAACAGCCTTAATGTCAGATCTTAAAGGTCAGATGTTGACTTTCTCTGTAATGTAGGCAAAGAAATTACATAGAACTTTATATGAGGCATTGCAGTGTTTTCCCAAAGATGTTTAACATAGCTCCATGTGTAGTATTAATGAAAACTAATATAAATTTTATTAAGATGGCCAAAAGTTGATGAGATTCTAGCCTCCTTTTTGGTATAGGTAAATCTTAGTTGCTATATGATCATCCATTGTGTGTCTGTCCATATCTATATTTTTAAAAATGTGATTCAAACTCATTTTTTGGAGGTTCCCCAGCCAGCCAGGGCTAAGGCAGAGGGTCTCAGAGAGCTCTGACTTGGGCTTGTTTTACAGCCTCAGGTTCTAGCACTGTCTTAGGCAGATGTTTCAGATTATAGTATGCTATAGACTTTGATTTGACCTTACTCTGACCAGAAGCAACAGCATTAATTCCAGGGAGTATTATCAGACTTTAAGAGTATCCTGGGAGACCACGTGCATGTGGTTAGGGAAGTCAGATAGGAGGGACCAGTGCTTCCTTCACTGTGCATACCACGTAACTCCCACAAATAGGCCTGCTGCTTCAAGGGTGTCCGTATTTGGAGTGGTTAATTGTATTAGCCTTTACAGGTAGGTGAGAGAGGATATTCTATTAAAAACTTCATGTTTACTCTATTCCACTCTCACTTTCTTTTAACTCAGGTCCTAGCTGAAACACTTGGTTTCCCCTCTTAGTAAGTACTTCAAAAATCTTGGGATTGAATATCATTCTAGTACTTCTGGTTCACATAGAAGCAGATAAATTCTGCATATTGTAGAACAGCTTTGCTGTGCCTTATCCTGACAACCTTGCACAACTTCATACAGGCCACAGGGGCAATGCTTGACTGTAGTCTGACCCAGGTGCAAAACATTCGTACTGTATCTGGAAAAAATAGAAGGTAACATGGAGGATAATTTCTAAATTATACATTTTTGAAAAATTTTCTACAATACTTGTTGATTTTGTATTCTATTCTTGTCTAATGTAGGCTTATAAGCTTTAAGTTGCCTTCTAACCACTATTTTAACTGCATTTCACAGCTTTTGGTGTTGTATTTTCATTATTATTTAGTTCAAAATTTTGTGTAATTTCTCATGTAATTTATTCTTCAGTCCAATGATTAGAATTGTGTTGTTTACTTTCCAAATATGCAGAGTTTTTCTGGTTTTCATATTGGTATTTGTGAGAAAAATGTTAGCACAGCAAGTCTGGTTGCTAACTCCTTTGTATCTCTAAGAGAACTTGGAACCATGATTGACTCTAGGAACTCCTGGAAATGTGGCCCTCTGGATGTTTTTTATGTTAATAGCTGAATTTTTTTTCTTTGTACTTCTGGAGCAATGGACCATGTCGTACATACTTGCTTGTATAGAATTGCATTGCACAAACATCAAGATTGATGATTTGTACCTGGTTTCTGAGGTTTGGTTACAATGGCTGGTCACATAACAGGTATGCCTACAGGACCAGCCCTCCATAAAAGCCACGAATGCTGAGACTCAGTGCTCTTCTACTCTTCCCCAAGTAGAGATATTCTGCACATGTCCCTGTATTTCACTACTAGAGAGAAAGCATGTATAAAAAGCCTGTGTCTGACCTTGCTGGATTCCACCCAATGCATATCGTTTGCCTGCTGCTTTTACTCTACACCCGATGCTGTAATAAATTTTAGCCTTCAGTATAACCTACTACTATTGAGTCCTTATGATGAACCCTGAACTTGAGGGATCCTATATCCTCCAAAAGTATATTCTAATTCTATTATGGTCAGAGAACATACTGCATATATGATTTCAGTTTTTCTTAAAAAAATATTGAGACTTGTTTTATGGCCTAAAATATGTTTTTTTTTTTGTTAAGTGTACCATGTGCCCTCAAAAAAGTGTGTATTTTGTTATTATTTGGTATGTTATTCTATAAATACCAATTAGGTCAAAGTGGCTAATAGTGTTCAGATCTTCTATGTCTTGCTGGTTTTTTTTTTTCTAGTTCAGTCGATTGCTGAGACAGGAGTGTTAAAATCAAATTGTCTATTTCTCCATTAATTCTGACAGTTCTTGTTTAATGTATTTTAAACCTCTGTACATTTGGTATGATGCTTTTCTGTTGAATGACCCATTTATCATTATGAAGTGCCCTTCTTTATCTCTCATAATACATTTGGTTTTGATATTTATTTTCTGATATTAATAGTCATTCCAGCCTCTTGGGAACTCTCTGTAAGGTATATCTTTTCCATCCATTTATTTTTAACCTGTCTGTATATTTATATTTAAAATGAGTGTCTTATAAATAGCATATAGTTGCTTTTTAAAATTTTTACCTTCTGACAATCTCTGCTTTTTAATTGGAGTCTAGTCCACTAATCTTTAATATAACTACCACTATAGTTTGGCTTAGGCCTAACATTTTATTTTTTCTATGTCTCCCTGTTTTTTCTTCCTCTCTTTCTCTTTCTTCCCTTTTTTCTTAGTATTTGAACATGTTTTTAGAATTCTGTTTTCTTTTTCCTATTGATACTTTACCTCTTCCTCTTTTTTTGTACTATTTTTATGGTGGCTGCCCTAGTGATTACAAAATGCAGCATTAACTATTCACAGTCCACTTAATAATGTACTACTTTAAGTAAAATATGGAAATCTTATAAACTTACAGGCCTACACCTGTTATTTTTGTTATAGTTATTATACATAAAACACATTCCCCCTCCATATCCCACAAGACACTATTATCATTTTAGTTTTAAGCAATAATTTGCTTTATAAAGAAATTA
This sequence comes from Indri indri, assembly GCA_004363605.1. Classification (NCBI taxonomy): domain Eukaryota; kingdom Metazoa; phylum Chordata; class Mammalia; order Primates; family Indriidae; genus Indri; species Indri indri. Next base: position 2,078 of record RJWJ010009885.1, on the reverse strand, counting down.
AGACAAAAAAGCAAAAAATAATCTTTTGCATTTACTCAGCCATTTATCATTTCTGATGTTCATTTATTTTTAGGTATCTCAATTCTATCTGTTATCATTTCCTTTCTATCTAAGTAATTTCTAGCATTTCTTTTTTTTAATTTCTTTCTTTTTTTATTTCAGAATATTATGGGGGTACAAACATTTTGGTTACATATAATGCCTTGCCTCACCCAAGCCAGGGCGACGAGTTTGACCTTCCCCCATACAGTGTGCACCGTATCCATTAGTTGTGAGTTTATCTACCCTCACCACCCCGCTCCCACCTGACCAGCACCCAATGAATATTACTTCCATGGGAAAACTGGATCCCCACCTCTCACCTCTCACAAAAATCAACTCATGATGGATAACAGACTTAAACCTAAGGCATGAAACCTTAAGAATTCGAGAAGAAAATGTTGGGAAAACTCTTACAGACGTTGGCCTAGGCAAAGAATTTATGAAGAAGACCCAAAGCAATCACAGCAGCAACAAAAATAAATAAATGGGACCTGATCAAATTAAAAAGCTTCTGAACAGCTAAGGAAACTATCATTAGAGTGAATAGACAACCTACAGAATGGGACAAAATATTTGCATGCTATATATCTGATAAAGGGTTGATAACAAGACTCTATATAGAACTTAAGAAAATTAACAAGAAAAAATCAAACAACTCCATCCAAAAGTGGGCAAAGGACATGAACAGAAACTTTTCAAAAGAAGACAGAACAATGACCAGCAAACATATAAAAAAGTGCTCAACATCTCTAATCATTGGGGAAATCAAATCAAAACCCCAGTGAGATATCACCTAACTCTAGTGAGAATGGCCTTTATCAAAAAGTCCCAAAACAACAAATGCTGGCGTCGGTGTGGAGAGATAGGAGCACTCTTACACTGCTGGTGGGACTGCAAATTAGTACAACCCCTGTGGAAAGTAATTTGGAGATACCTCAAAGAGCTAAAAATAGAAATACCATTTGGTCCAGCAATCCCACTACTAAGCATTTACTACTAGTAAATGGTGGTTAGCAGAAACTGGATGGAGGATTGAAAACTCAAAATTGGTCAAAGAATACAAAATTTCAGTTAGACAAGAGAAATAAATTCAAGAGATGTATTGTACAACATAGTGACTACAGTTAATAGCAATGTATCGTATACTTGAAAATCCCAAAAATGTAGATTTTAAGTGTTCTCACCACAAAAAATAAGTATGTGAGGTAATGCATATGTTAATTAGCCCAATTTAGTCATCCCACAATGTATAAACATATTTCAAAACCTGTTATATACCACAAATACAGTTTTTGTTAATTAAAAAACATGAAGGCCAGAAACATTGTAATAACATCTTTAAAGCCTTGAAAAAAAAAAGAAATGCTAACCCAGAGTTTTAAATCCAGTAAAACTATCACTGAAGAGTGAAAGCAAAATAAAGATATTTTCACATAAAAGAAAACTAAAAGCATCTGTCATTGGCTGACCTGCACCATAAGAAATACTAGAGTGCAGATGTCTTTTTTATAGAGTGTCTTTTGTTCTTTGGGTAGACGCCCAGTAATGGGATTGCTGAATCAAATGGTAGATCTACTTGTATCTCTTTGAGGTATTTCCATATTGCTTTCCACAGAGGTTGTACTAGTTTGCAGTCCTACCAGCAGTGTATGAGTGTTCCTATGTCTCTGCATCCACGCTAACATTTATTGTCTGGGACTTTTTGATAAAGGCCATTCTCAATGGGAATAAGTGGTATCTCATTGTGGTTTTTTTTTTTTTTTTTTTTTTTTTTTTTTTTTTTTTTTTTTTTTTTTTTTGAGACAGAGTTTCACTCTCTTGCCTGGGGCGAGTGCCGTGGCGTCAGCCTAGCTCACAGCAACCTCAAACTCCTGGGCTCAAGCAATCCTACTGTCTCAGCCTCCCGAGTAGCTGGGACTACAGGCATGCGCCACCATGCCCGGCTAATTTTTTCTATATATATTTTTAGCTGTCCAGTTAATTTCTTTCTATTTTTGGTAGAGACGGGGTCTCGCTCTTGCTCAGGCTGGTCTCGA
>RJWJ010009884.1:27763-48787 GCA_004363605.1 Indri indri | reverse complement strand
TGGTGCTTCACTTTGGATAATGGGCTTAATTTTAATCCAAGAAAGTGTAAGAGGTGCTAGATCACTGTCGTTTCTTATGATTGAGTAATATTCCATTGTAAATATATACCAAATTTTATTAATCCACTCATGGATTGACGGGCACTTGGGTTGTTTCCACATCCTTGCGATTGGAAAAGCTAAATTAATTAGACTCACATTATTAGTGTATTCACAAGCATACTAATTTCTTTAGAAGGTTTTTCCCTCTCTTTGTCTTTTTAAAATCCACACTTAAGTTCTAGTTACAAAATAGGAAGCAGGACAGAAAAGAGCTTCACTGACCTCCCCACTGACTTCATCTTCGTCTTCTTCCCCTTCTACATCTTCGTCTTCATCTTCATCCTCTTCATCATCAAACTCTTCCTCTTCACCATCCTCATCCTCTTCGTCCTCCTCATCTTCTCCTTCTGAAGATAGTCCAAAAAGGAATTCATTACATACCCTTGATGTTCCATGGGGCACCACTGCTGAGGTGTTAGGGATCTGTGGGCTGGCCCACAGGACAAATGCTGGGCTGCACCAACATCAGCGAAGACCATGAACTGCAGTCGCCTTCTTCCTAACAAGTGATGCTAGCCCCTTTGTCCAAGCGAGTCCCATCAAACCAGGAGGCTAGAAGTCCTGGCAGACTAGACACGCACTGTAGTTATTACTGATGCAATGACAGAACTGCTGGGATTTGCTTCAGAACAATATGGAGTAGGGGAAGAGGGTAGGGATGTACATGACGAAAACAAGATCGGCTATGACCAATAATTACTGAAGCTGAGTGATGAGAACATGGGAGTTCATTTTACTATTATTCCTAGCTTGTTCAAAGTCTGAAATTTTCCACAGTTAAAAAAAAAAAAAAATCACATGCCATCTCTTGGGTAACGGTACATCAGAGCCAGATGCTCAAATCAAAAACCTGAGAGACACCCGTAATAACCCTGTGACTTGGGGGACCAGAGGCTGAAAGGCACCTGCGTCTCCATTCTGTCTGTGCCAACCTCTAGAACAGCAGTCCTTCCTTCTCCCGGGTCCTAGAGCTCATTATGCTCTCTCCTGCCTCCTGGGCCAACTCTGACTCCACCCTGGAGTGTCAGTTAACACCACTTCCTCAGGCAGTATGGCCAGACTCCTAACCCCAGGTGACAGGTTCTCATTCTAGCACCTGGCACTTCTCCATTACAACATGCTTTGCTCACATGTAATTATTAATGATTAAAAAAAAAAATTCTCTTCTTAGTACACAATAAGCTCTAAGAGGACAGGAACCATGTCTGTGTTTTGTTGTTTTTTTTGAGACAGGGATTTGCTATGTTGCCCAGGCTGGACTTAAACTCCAGGACTCAAGTGATCCTCCCACCTCAGCCTCTGGAGTAGCTAGGACTACAGGCCCATGCCACTGCACCTCGCTTGTTTTTTTTTTTTTTTTTTAAAAACCCACTATTTTCCACAGTGCCTGGCACGCAGGAAACACTCAAATATTTGTTGCCTGACCAATCTTTGCTCTCAGGAACTGCCCTCCACACTCCAAGGAATTTCCTTTATAGGCTCCTGCACATGTGGCCGCTCCACTTACAAAGGCAAGCCTAATGAAACAAGCACAAACGGTTTTTAGGAAAAACTGAAAACCTGCAGAAGGCAGTGAGTAACATAAACATCTGAAAGTAGGTGAGATGTCCTTCTACTCTTTTGTCCATTTTACCACCTTATAACCCATTATTTTTTGCCTATTTCAATCTGCTGTAAAAGTGTAAAAATGTTTACAGAGTACTATGCCATTAATTGTACCCAAAGTGCCTGATGTTTTTTACTCCTCCATTTCCTTGAACATTTCTGTCTTGTGTTTTAATTTTTAAAGAAAAGAGATGTTAAAAATAATGCTTCATCTCTTCTCAAGTTCATAGGAAAAAAAAAAATAATGCTTCAAACAGAATGCCATGAACATCAGGAATTCTAGGAGACCAAATAGTCTTCATGCTGACTGATGTGAAAACTAATCGCACTGCTTCCTCTAAGCCACTTGGAGGTGAGAAGCCTAAGAGTGCCTCAGAGTAAACGAGTCAGTGCAAGGAGAACATGAGCTAATCAGGAGGGATATTCTGGGTAGAAAATATATAAAAAGATTCTTAAAGATAATGGATATATAAAAAACCTTGATCAAATGCCAAAAATAGTGAAAAGTATTAATTCCACATTATAACTAGATATTATTTTCTTTATGTATGAAAAATGAAATCTGACAATATAGTACCTTAAAATCATTACCTTCTTAAACTCTAATCATATATTAATGGCAGGAAAGCTATTTTATTTGTATTTTGGCTATAACAAACAAGTACCTACTAAGTGCCAGGCCCTGTGAATTAAAGACAGGTAAAAGACAGTGTCTCCCCCAAGAAGATAATCGTAGCATAGCAGGAAGAGGTAATGAAGCAGCAGGCCTGAAGGAGGAAGCAAGAGGGTAGTCTAGCATGCGCAGGACCCCAACCTTGCTTGTGGCTGTCAGGAAATGCTTCCTGGAGGTGCAGACAAAGCTGAGTTTGTAAGGATAAGTAGGCAGGAACCAAGAGGGGGAACAGCTAGGAGACATGAGACCACGCTTCTCTGCGTACACTCTAAGTACTTCAACGGGATAGAGCACAATCTATCATCTCTAGGCTCCAAATTCAAACACCATTCGTTAACCATTTTTATCCTGAACCATTTTAAGGCTTCAACGTCCCAAAAGCTTATTAAACAGGCCCTAGCTCCAAATTTAATGGAATGCCTACATTCATATGTATAAATTGTTTTCCTCAATACCAAGAACATTCAGTAGCTTTTATCAGAACCTTGGAAGAGCAGAAAGCAGGTTCGGTGGGTGTTGAGCCCACTCACCTTCATCCTCTTCCTCTTCATCCACACCATCCACCTCGGCATCTGAGTCAGGGGCTTCCCGGTCCTCTCGATCATAGCCATCCAGGTAGGTCAGCTGGGGCAGGAGCTTGAAGACACTCTCTCGGTAGTCATTCAGGTTAGTAACCTCACAGTTAAAGAGGTCCAGGCTTTTTAAACATTCTAATTTTTTCTGAAGAAAAGGATCAAAAACACAACTCCTAAACCAAAGGAACATAAGCAACAAAACTCATCTTCTGAAGAGGTAAAATTCTAGGCTCTACGTTCAATTAGCTGCTACACTCAGCCTTGTCCACAAGAAAACACATCAAGTCCTTTGCAACCTTGATGTTACTAAACTTTAACTAGTCCCTCCCTTCCCTACATCTGTTTTCCCAGAGAACCATGTCTTTTTCAGGCAGCATTAGTAGTCTGAATAAATATAAATTTGAAATAATTTTATTAAAACTAGGTCTTTTCATAGTATGAGACAAATAGTCTAATAAATTTGGTTCAAACTTAAGTTTTAATGTGTGGGTAATCAAATGGCCAATAAGAACTTGCTGGGTATTAAGTAGTCTTTAATGCTCTAGGGTGGTAGTATAGGAAAAAAATTCAGAGATTTATAACAAAGTCCTCAATCTCAAGGCCCTTACAATTCTACTTGGAACACAGACATAGAGTTGGAACTTCAGAAATACAGAGAAACATTACATTTTTTTCTTCTTTTGTAATTTTTGGGGAAAAGACTGACATATTACCAGACTCTCATGATGTAAAATTCTTGATTTCACCATACCTTGAAATTTTACCTTATTTGTTTGGAATCATCAGTTTTATCTTTCTAAAATAGTTAAGATCTAAAAACTTGGCCCAAGAAGAGTTTTCTGAGTAGCTAAAGGGGACAGGAAACTGCCCATGTATTTGACTCAGATCTTCATTTGTTATTATGTACAGTGTACTAGTGTTTCAATCCCAGGGCTATTAAGTTTTGACTAAGGGTGAGTTAAGAGATTGAGAGGGTAGAGGTACTATTACAGGCAAGCCAGGAGACAGCAACAGGAAGTGACAGCAGATCCTAGCAGGAAAAAGTAGTAGCAGCCTATAAAAGGCAAATACAAAACGTGACATACTAATACACAGTCTGGTGCCTCTTAGAATAAGGGCAATACATGTAACTTTTAATGGACGTGAATAAAGACAAAAAACTTGGTTTTCTTTAAGTAAATAGTACTAAAAAACCGCAAACATTAAGAGGTTGTCTGTATGAAATAAGTTCAAAAAAAATAAATGTTGATGCTTAATAGACTTTGATGCTTTATTGGGAAAGCTAATGCAACACTCCCAGGGACCTGGGAAGAAATGCAGACAAAACAAAACCTTCTTATAAGGACTTGAGGTATCTTTGTTATTCTGGGGAGATACAAAATGATATGAAAATCTGCCTAGAGCTGTAGAGCAGGGGTTGGTAGACTGTGGTCCACTGGCCAATTCTGGTCCACCTGTTTTTGTAAAGTTTTACTGGAACACAGCCACACTCGTTTGTTTATGTATGGCTCCTTTTGTGCTACAGTGGCCAAATTGAGCAGTTGTGACAGAGACTATATGGCCTACAAAGCCTAGTATGTCTATTATCCAGCCCTTAGAGAAAAGGGTTGGTGACCCCTGCACAGAAAGAAACTTCATCTTCCCAATCAAGGAAGATGTTCACACATTTGTTTTATTCTCACTGAATAGCCCTTGAGAACATTAGCCAGGCAGGGAACACAGAGCAGGGTTACAGCAACAGACAAATGTACCCCTCAAACCCCAAATGTATAGCAATCCAAGAGTTCGTGGATCAAATAATGTGCTTATTATGTAAGTCAGTTCCCTGACATCTTCGGAAAACTATCTCCAGCCCTTCTGGTCATAGGGAGAACTGCTTTTGTATCGTGTAACTTTCAGATTAGGTTCCCTCCTGGGCAGGCCTGGCCTCCAAAGCCCGGGTACGACTTCTTGCGGAAGAGGGGAAAAATGCTACAGTGCCACCCCAGACAATTAGCTAGCTACTGGCTTTCTCTTCCCAAAGGCTGCCTCTATACTAGCTAAGATACAACCGTAAGTAGATTTAGCCACCTTTCCCAAAGAGGCTATGTCTAGAAATTTTCCACTTGAAAGGAACCATTTATACCTCAAAATTATTTCCTAGGAATGGGCGCATAAAAATGCATACAACCCCTGATATTTACCTAATGCTTTTCAATACCCAAAGCCCTTGCTCAAGTTTTACTGATTATTCCAGTATATAGGCCCTCCAAGGCTGTTTCTGAAATCGTATGATTATATGGGATTTTTGGCTATTTCCTCATAAAGCACCCATCATCAAATGATTTGGATATGCCAGAGTAGCTAGAAAAGGAAATGAAAGCAAGTAAACAACAAAAAATCCCAAATAATTGTAGTTCTCTGGAATTGTTTAAAGTAGTAAAATTGTGCTTTAAGCCTCAACAGGCATAAAATACACTACACACAGGTTATTCAGGATCCCAATGTAATGTGTAAATACTGCTAAAAAAAAATTACAAGTCCATCATACCAGAAATTTGATGTAAGCTAATAGGCTAGCCATAATAAACATTAAACATTTTATTAACAATAATTTTGCTTGCCTTCTTAGAATTTAGAAGGGCTTTGGGGGATGGTTTGGATGGCCCAGGTCTCTTAAAAAAAGGTGTCCAAGGAAGTTTGAATTGATGCCTTCTTTGTCTCTCGATTAATGTCCCTGTAGCAAGCAGAGGCATTCACAATCATTGCATTGACTGTTAAGAACTGGGCTCAAAGTAGACTGTTCAAAATGTATGTGGTTAATGAAGATGAGGATGGTGTTTTTCCCCACTGAAGAATACTTTCAGAAGTCAAAACGAACCCAACATTTCCCCCCTTCACCTTTTCCTACAGATTTACTTTATTGCAAGTTAAAACTTCAGGAGACCAACAGCAGCCCCAGGAATCTGAACAGCAAGTAGAGTAGAATGGTGACAGCCAGGCTTTGCCAAAGAGTCCTGTGTATAGATAGCACTGTGGCTCTGCCACACAGTGTGTGACTCTGGACAAGGGGTTCAGCCTCACCCAAGCCTTAGCTTCCTCAGCGTAAAGCAAGGGCCATGTTATGTCTATCCACTTTGTGTACTAATAAGATAATTTTGTATTAGTAAGATAATACACATTAAACACCCTGTACAGTGTATGGACACAGCAGATCCTCCCAAAATGGTAAATCCAAATGAAGGCTACTTCTCATCCTTCACTGTCCTGGGGGACTGAGACTTTCACAGCCACCAATGGTCCCTTACACATTACTGACCAGATCAGGAACACTCAAGCAAACCACTCCCACACAGTATTTGCTGCTGCTCCGTCTCTGTGCACTAGAAGAATCAAGTTCCTCTAGCACACAGAGAAAGGCTTCTGATAATCAAAGAGGAATCAGGTTGCCCCAAGAAATGGGCAACAGCCAGTCATCTAGCATGAAAAAGTACTGCCTGGTACTCTGGTCTTTAAAAAATAAAAAAAAACAAAAAAGGAAAAAAAAGAGAGGGGGTTCCCACGCTCAGTGACCCAGAATTGACACGCCTGTCATTAACCACTAAACAAAGGCTCAGTGTGACTCATGTGACTGAGACAGCATCAGCACTTAATTTAGTGCTCCTGTTGGAATTCCTAGCTTAGGGAAATTTGGGTATGGAATAAATTTACAGGTAGAGAAGAACAGGTTCCAAGGGCAGTGGAAATAGTGGACTTGGGCTTGAATCCCTAGTCTGCCATTTATCTGAAGCTCTCTAACCTCGGCTTTCTCCTCTCTAAAAAGAGGACAGTCCTTCTCTCTTCTCTGGATTATGTGAGGACACAATGGGCAAATGTTAATGTCCTTGGATACAGCAAAATTCAATAAAAGCTTGAACATGAGAAATAGGAGTTGGTTTAAGGAAAAGAATGGAACTAGTAAAAATTAGGGAGCCTGAATAACTGGGCATATTTATAACTGGAAAAAAGGGCAAAATTCATGATGCGCATGTGAGAAAGAAGCTCCCGACACTTATGAGAAATAAGAGCTTTTAAATATGGTCCACTTAATGAAAACGTAAAAATAAAGAGACTTAATAAAAGGAGATTAAATCTGTACTGGAGTTGAATCTCAATTTTTGTTCAGGAAGGAAAAGATCCTCTAATTCTGACAGGAAATCCTCTTCATTAAAAGAAGCCACAATTTAATTCAATCGTCCCCTGAAATATCTACAGAGCATTCTATACAAGTTATGTGAAATCCACATATTTTAACATACTGTGACATCAAAATAGAGACAACAGAGAAGATGTTTCATCCTCCTGGGCCTGCTCTTCTGGATCCTGAAAGACAGCTTCTCTCTGTGGCACAGCCTTCTCACAAACAGCACAGCCTGCGGTGCTGCCCCAAAACCTGCATTAACTCCCACCTCCAGTCCTGCGTTTGGAAGCTCTTCTGGCCACTACAACCTCCACACCAACTGGACCCCCCTTAGCACAGCTTCCCAATTTACAAAGCAAAGTACATTATTTTATTCTCAGAACCCCTAAGGGAGGTAGGTACGGCAGGGATTATTGTCCTCTCTGCTTTATAAATGAGGAAACTGAGGCCTAGAGAGAAGAAGCAATTTGCCCAAGGTCACACAGCACATCTACAACCCAAGTGGCTCTTAAACTTAGCTTTCCATACATATCCCAATATGTAAGACTGGGAGGGATCTTGAGGTTTCCATACAAAACTTTACGCAACAGTAATCAAGCTAAAGCACAAGATTGTGAATTAGAAGACCTAAAACTTATTGGAGCTGCCCTTCATTGTTCCATCTACAGGTCACATATGCCACCCACTATAAATAGCATGTTCTGTTCAAGGATAAAAGTACAGAATGGCTTGGCCAATCTGCGGGGAAAATTTTAAGGACATGTATGAGGCTATAGTCAATATATGAACTTTGAAAAAGGATCAAACAAAAACTCCAAAGAATTTCCTTTTGAAGGAAGCCATCACCATATCAGGCAGGGAGAGCAAAGCCACAGGAATACACGTAATTAGAAAGGCCTTGATCTTTAATATCTGGACACCTATTAAAAGTAAAAAACCATCACTTTCTCAACCATTCATTATTCCCAATAATTTCCCCCACTATAAAGAAACATGAAAATGAAAATGACCAATAAGTCCCAGTTTCCAAATTCTCAATTACTTACTAAAGGTTCCAAGGTGCTGATATCTTTCAGTTTATTTCCACTCAAGTTTAGATGTGTGAGATTGGGAAGTTTTTCTGCTAACATGTCCAGACCTCCAAAGATTCTATTGTCACTGAGCTCAAGCTGCAAGAGAAAATGTATACGGCAAACACACAAATACACAAGATAAATACACATCATTAATGTGTTATGAATAGAAAATATAGCTTTCTGATAAACTTATCAATATCAAATGATCCCTGTTTCTGTTAGGGCATGTATGTTGATTTTGTTTCATTAAATCCAAGTAAGTAGTTTATGAATCCCAGCAACATGTGGGGTGGGGCAGCGTAGGGTAAGGCACAGAGGAGCTTGAGAAATACTGTGTTTTCTCTTTTTTTTTTTTTTTTTGAGACAGAGTCTCACTCTGTTGCCCTGGCTAGAGTGAGTGCCATGGCGTCAGCCTAGCTCACAGCAACCTCAAACTTCTGGGCTCAAGCGATCCTCCAGCCTCAGCCTCCCAAGTAGCTGGGACTACAGGCATGTGCCACCACGCCCGGCTAATTTTTTCTATATATTTTTAGTTGTCCAGATAATTTCTTTCTATTTTTTTTTTAGTAGAGACGGGGTCTTGCTCTTGCTCAGGCTGGTCTCGAACTCCTGAGCTCAAACAATCCGCCTGCCTCAGCGTCCCAGAGTGCTAGGATTACAGGCATGAGCCACCGCGCCAGGCCTGTGTTTTCTTAATGATATGGTAATAGTTTGCTCGAGAAATGGCCTCTAACATCAGTGAATACATTTTCTAACCTAGGTCAAAACAAATTAGAATTCTTTGAGAAGTGGTAATACTCTATATACCTGCCAGAAAGCATAAATGAATGGTTCGTGCTTCTGAGCAGCTTATGTTGCGTCCCAAACAAAGTTTGCAATGCCCACTTGAAACCTAACATGGTTCTAACACACTGTGTGGTGCTACACCTGGAAGACACTGGGGAATGCTGCTCTGAAGGTCACAGGAGCAGGACAGACCCCAGAAATGTACCCAGAAAGAAGCTCCATGAAAGGGAATGGGGCAACAGCCTCAGCTTTATGAACCAGCTCCCCAGAGGTCACTTGCATAAACCTGGCACCAACCTTTATTAGATCCTGCTGTAATTTCTTAGCTGCAAGTCAAGTAGCACAGGCAAGTGGTATGCCAATAATGGAGTGAGCCCTCACCAAGGAATATTACAATCTTTGACTACAAGGAGTTGGAGCCTGGAATGCACTGTGGAGAACATCTGATTCAAGCTCTTCCTTTTGTAGATGAGGAAACTTAGGCCACACAGCTGGTTCCAATTCTCTATTTTGAAGTGTCAACAATAGTAACTGCATCCAACCCTCACACCGTTCTTAAGTGCCAGGCACTGTTCAAGGCACTAGAAATACATTAACTCATTTGATCTCACAACAACACTAGAGGGCAGGGAGAATTACTACCCCCATTTACAGACGAGGAAAATGAACTACAAAGAGAGTACTGGGTGTTAAAGTGGTAGGCCTATGATTTGAAGCCAGGCAGGCTGGCTTCTTAAGCACCCATGTCCACTCCATTATGCTATGTATTAATACCTAGACTAGCACGAACATTTCATATAAATGAAGGCCTTTGGCATGCAATGAAATGTCCTACATGATTCGGAGTAGAGGAACGTTAAAAAATTTAAGTATCTGTTGAAAAAATGAGTTTAAAAAACAAGTCAGCTGCCTAGGTGTTAAGTATTTCAGGACAGGAAAACACAACATTTCAAAACATTTTTTCCTTCCAATGGGGACATTCCAGTCAAATATCTAGTCATGGTCTAGACTTAAAAATACAAGTCTATGATCAAAGATTCAAGTGTTAGCTTCACTGGTGATTTTAGTCAATCAAAATAAAATTAAACCACTTTTCCTGATCTCTGTTTAGATCGTGTGGTTAGAATATCACATACATGTAATAGTCAAATCTTTTCAACATGAGTATCTTAGGGAGTAGGAATAACAAGGCAATCCACCAAAGCACTTAGTAGCATATTTACTTTGAAATGAAATAAATGTGTAAATTTAGGAAACTCATGACATCTACACATCACATTTTTTTTTTTCAGTACTTATTTCTTGTTAATAACAGTCCGTGCTCTGGGGTAAGAAAAAACTAAAGCCCTTAGCACCTGTGAGAATATTCAATCTGCCTTTAAGTATGATTCCCCCTCATTAGCCCTGTAAGGGCTATGATTAATGTTTCAAAACCTCAGAAAGATTTGATAAAATCCCCACATAAATGGTCACTGATAGGTTGACTTTCTGACTACTGTTTGACAGTACAAAACACAAAACGTACACTAAGGATGTGCTAGCATCAAGTTTATGTAAATAGATGTTAAAAAGCCATCTTGTGTTTAACTGGGTCAATCAGAGTGTCCAATGTCACTGATAACGTATGCATATATAAAAGTATCTAAATAGATACTCAGAAGGGGGAAATTTCTCATCAGAAACACTATTACCTGAAACTCATGAGGACTGCCTAAGCATTTATTACCTAATCAAGGCAAATAAAGGAAAACAAAAATAAAAACACACAAAACAAAAACTTCTAGTTTTTAATTCATGTAGTTATCCAACCCCCCCAAGTCTCTCTTACTACTCATGCAAGCTCTAGGAATAGCCTACCTGCCCTTTGCCTAAGTTTGATTATTAATTTCTATGTGTGCCTTTGTTCTACGTGTGAACAAAGTTCACTTAAGTTCAACTTAAGCTTCCTAATAAAGTGAATACTGAAACAGTGGAGAATTCTGCAAGACTTATATAACCACACGTCTTTTCCTATGCAATACAAAAGGTTAGGAGAGATGGGCTCTAGTTTTGGCTCTAGCACTAACCACTTCTGCCAACAGTTTTAGGCAAATTACTACACCTTTCTGAGTCTGTTGTTGTACCTATCTATAAACAAGCGGCTCAGCTGGAAGATCAAAGTTTCTTCCAGCTCTGACATTCTGGGGCTCTGTGACAGTTAAATGTGCAAGAACAAGAGGAAACATTTTTCTTTAGCATTCTGTACTCTTTTGGGGAGGTGGAAGAATTGGAGGGGGATAGAGAATTGGCTGTAATTAGAACAGTAAGGCACTAACAATGGGCCATCAACCAGGATAGGGAAACACAGTAGCTTTGTTACATTGAATTCTTCTAGTCAATCACAACATATTTTAAACTTTCTAGTCATTAGAATTACATAATGGGTTTCAATTACCATAGACTAAATCTTACTCACCCCTAATCAACAGACATAAAACATGAAGAGTGGGAGGTACCTGTGGTTCTTGAACCAGAGCATACTAACAAAACCTAGTTAACAGTGTAACAATAAATTTATAACAATAATTTACTCATAAAATACAATAATTGTTCTTCAAACTACTATTTATTGGGCATCCAACGTGCATTATTTCCAAACACCACAACAATTCTGCAAGGTCAAGTGATATCACCAATTTACAGGTGAGGAAATTGGGCCTTAGAGATTAAGTAACCTGCAGAAGATCAGCCATCAAGGAAATGATAGAGCTGGAATTCAACCCCGTATCTGCCCAGTTCCAAAGGCCATGTGCTTTCTGCTACACTAAGTATGTCCTTACAAGTAAAATCATACATTTTCCCTTCCCAGGATGGTTCTCTTTTACTGTTAGCACTTACCTTTTTCAATTTAGGTAGCTTGGGGAGATTTGAAACTGAAATCAAGCTTACATTTATTAAACTGAGGAACTCTAAGTTCACAAATTCAGCTGTTAAGCCCTCAATTTTTCCATCATTTGATTTGCAATTGTCCAAGACAAGTTCTCGAACCTGTGGATGACCAAAAAAAAAAAAAAAAAAAAAAAAAAAAAAAAAAAAAAAAAAAAAAAAAAAAAAAAAAAAAAAAAAAAAAAAAAAAAAAAAAAAAAAAAAAGATAAAAAAATAAGCTTTCAAAAGCATATTGAAAACAATGCAAAAACTCCTACCATAAATATCCTGCAAAAACACCCACATATAGGGGAAGCCTCTTAGTTAGACCTAGATCATAGTTATAAATGAAAAATGATTAAGCCTTTAGTAGCAATATACTAATAGGTTCAAAGATGGAATGTTGTACCACGATATACTTACACTCTTTATTTTTCAGAAACAGAAACTGCAATCTTTAAGATGTAAGTCAAAGTGTATCCCCGTTAGTCCTTTACCCAAGTCTGTTCCCCAAAGGGTGGCTTTATTCTAAATGCAAATGCAGAGTGAAGACACCTTTTAGGCTGAATCTACCCTAAGGCCCAGGAAATGACCACAGGTAAGGAGGAAAGCTTTACTTTTCCTGTTAAGATCACCAAGAGATTTTGGCTAGAGGTTTCTACTAACACATTTTCCAACTCTGCTTTTAATGATCTTTACCAAGATTATCTTGACAGTGGGAGGGAATCAAGGTGCAATAGTCCTTAATTCAAAACAAAGATCAATCTGGGTTATATGTGAGAAAGATCTTTCTAAGGGAGAGACTGTTAGAGACATTAAATTAGCTTCTTTTTTCAGAATTCAAATCCATGCAAGGGTATCACATCTAATGATTCTGAATACTGGTTATGTAATAAACAGTTTACTGTGCAGCTCTACCATGGCAATACCTATTGCCTTTCTTGCTCTGTGGTCACTCTGAAACTTGCAAATTTTTAACCTACTTTGATCTACTTAATGATACAAATTACAGTTTTTTAACTGCTCCCTACAAAGACATTCTTGCAGTGAAATCTACTGTTTAATAGCATTAATCAAGCATATATATGGAAGGGGGATGTTAATGGTTTGAAAAGACAATAGGAGTTATTAACAATGTCTTCATCTTCCCATACAAAATCCAGTGCTACTCTTGTAACTGCTATCAATTATAAAGTACATACTTATTCCCTGTACCACCACTTCCTTCCCCCTATTTAGAAAGAAGGAAACAGATTTCGAGTCAGTCATACCCACAACACTGTTAATTGCCTTACCACTTCTCACTACTCTCCCCTTCCTTTTCAGAAGCCCTGGTTTCAGGATGCATGCAGGATCCTTTAACTTCCCTTCCTTCCCTCCACTTTTCTCTAGATATCACTGACATTATTCCCTCTTCCAATAAGGAATCAGTACATTTGAAAAGTCATGAGGTCAACTGTGACAAAAGCTGGGCTCTGGACACAGATGTCTGGAGTCAAATCGTGGCTCTACTCTGCCACTTAGAACCTGTGTGAACTTGGGCAAGTCACTTAAACTCTGTGCCTCAGTTTCCTGTAAGGTGGAGACAATGCTACATATCTCATGAAGCTGTTGTAGAGAGTAGTGCTTGGGACACTGTAAACGGACAGAAAGCAATCTCTGGGGAAAGGGAGTGGGGGAATGCCAAAGACCTTTGCCATTTACTTTATTCACACGTGTATTAAGTTTTTTACAAGCACTTCTGTATTTAAAAAAACGAAACATAAAATCAACTAACCATTAAAATTTTAAAAAAGGTCAACTGCAATCACCCACCCACCTAAACAGTATACTGCAATACAATTAAAACATTCCCATTTGGTTTGGGAGGTTTTCTATGACTCTATCCAACAGAGATTCCAAAAACATTATACCAAATGACACCAACAGGCCATTTGAAGGCTAGGCGAAGAAGAATTAGAGAGCCATACTGCATCCCAGCTCACTGAGTGAAATCACCTCTTAAGACATTTCTCTCAACTGGCAAAATTCCACTTTAACCATTGCGATGGGTCTTCAAAAACTATCACAGAGCATTCAAATGTGGGTTAGAATGTGTTTGTTGAACCAAACAGCAGAATAGGAATCAAGAAGAGGAGAGTAGGCGGTGTGGGGTGATAAAGTTGTTGAAACTGGC
Organism: Indri indri; assembly: GCA_004363605.1. Lineage (NCBI taxonomy): Eukaryota > Metazoa > Chordata > Mammalia > Primates > Indriidae > Indri > Indri indri. The sequence continues at coordinate 34,730 of RJWJ010009884.1, read as the reverse complement.
AGGTTTAGTTGCTTGGTATAGAAGATGATGGAGAGGAATTGAGGTTTTGGTTTAGAGAACCGTGACCCGTTTACCTAGATGGAAATAAGGAAGGAATAGCTTTTTGAGGGGGAATGTAATGAATACCAAGAGGGATACCAAGTTTAAGATTCCCATGGGATGTCCAGATAAAAATATCCACAGGCAGCTGGACATGTGGGTCTGGAGTTCAGGGGAGGTCTGGGTTGTAGTTCTGTATTTGGAAGTCATTAGGGCAGAGTTAGTAGGAGAAGCATGAAATTCCCAGGAAAAGGACCAAGGATAGAACTCTGCAAAGGAGACTTGATAGGAATCAGGAATGGTACCGAAAGCTAAAGCATTAGTTTCAAATGCCTAGAAAGGCTTATAAAGTAAGTGTTATGGTTTGAATGTTGGTGCCCCCCCCTCAACTTATTAATATATGCTGAAACCTAAATACTCGAAGTGATAGTATTAAGAAGTGGGGCCTTTTGGGAAGTGATTAAGAATGGGATTAGTGACCCTGTAAGAGGTTGAAGGGAATAGCCTAGTCCCTTCTGTCTCTTCTGCCATGTGAGGACACAGCAAGAAGGTGCCATCTTTGAAGCACAGAAGAAGCCTTCCCCAGACACTGAATCTGCTGGTGCCTTGATTTTGAACTTCTTAGCCTCCAGAACTGTGAGCAATAAATTTCTATTGTTTATAAATCACAGTGTAAAGCTTGTATTTTACTGTAGCAGCCCAAATATGCTAAAACAATAAGGCTTAAGAAGTTATTGAAAAAAGGATGGAAAAACTAGAAAACAACTTAAATGCTCATTAATAAGGGACTCATTTGCAGGATATACTATGGAATGAAAAATGTACAGAATGTGTAATGTGTCACATATTCACTTTCTTTTATGTACGTAAAATCTTTCAGTAACAGTGTCTGCAGGGAGGGAAAAGCGAGAGGCTGAAAGGCTTTTCTATTTAAATTTATTTAGTTTCAACAATGTCACTATTAATCTATTAAAAAATAAAGCTTAAAACAAGTCACTGCTAGACTGTTAGATTCATTAGGGCAAGGTCATGTCTATTCTGGTTACTACTATATCCCAGTATAAGAATCTTCATAACTGCTGAATGAGGAAAAAAATGGTCATAGGTTTGTCAGTAATATTGCATCGGGGTTTGTGTCAAGATTGTGAGGGAGGGAGGGAGAAGATGAAATACAAAGAAAATTTGGGTATAAAAAGAACCAACTTTCTGATTATAAGCATAACATGTTTTAGTCTTTGTATATATCAAATATGGGTGAGACAAACTGTATTATTTAGAATATTTTAAAATAACTTTGTTAGTATTTTTAATAACTAAAGAAATCAAAGTGGAGCCAGGCACAGGGAGGTGGAGGCAGAATAGTCTGACGACGCGAGTTCAAGACCTGCCTGGGCAACATAGTGAGACTTCATCTACAAAAAATTTAAAAATGAGCTGGGTGTGGTAGTGCGTGCCTGTAGTCTCAGCTACTTGGGAAGCTGAGGGAGGAGCATCGCATGAGCCCAAAGCTGCAGTGAGCTATGATCAGGCCACTGCACTCCAGTATGGAGAGGGTGGAACAAGACCTTGTCTCTTAAAGGAAAAAAAAAAACAAAAAACAAGTGCATGGATATATCATAAATCACTTTACAATGGGTATCTTGTATTTTTACTCTAAGTAAGGAAAAAATAAACATCCCATAAGGAATACTGACAAAGGACAGACAAGCCATAAAAAAATACAAAGAATAAACATAAAAAAATCATTTAACAACAAGTAGTAAAAATGCATACTAAGGCTGGTGGCGGCTCAGACCTGTAATCCTAGCACTTTTGGAGGCTGAGGAAGGAGGACTGCTTGAAGTCAGGATTGTAAGACCAGCCTGAGCAAGAGTGAGATCCTGCCTCTACAAAAAAATAGAAATTAGCCAGGTGTGGTAGCACGTGCCTGTAGTCTCAGCTACTTGGGAGGTTGAGGCAGGAGGATTGCTTGCTTCATTGAAGCCCAGGAGTTTGAGGTTGCAGTGAGATAGGATGATGCCACTGCACTCCAGCCTGGGCAACAGAGCGAGACCTTGTCTCGAAAAACAAAAAATGCATATTAGAAATGAGATATTATATTCTTGTTAAGAGGTGGGGTAGCTCTTCCTATGAAGAAGAAAAGGGTAGGATGGGTATAGATATAGGTGAGTTTGTGTAAGTGGGAGAGAAGTTCAGAGAATGCACACCTGAGATCTTTAATTTTCTTCACCAGTAAGAGGCAACAGGATATACTGGGGTAAGTAGGGCAGAGGGCTGTATGGCTAGGTACAGAAAAAGCATGTCCCTGGAGTTTTCCAGGAAGGCTGAGAATGTAAAGAAATGTGTTGCCCCCATAACAGACCTCTGAAAGCACAGTGAGAAGATAAGCCACTAGGGAATAAGCACAGAGCAGGGGGGAATTACTGCATAAAGCAGAGACCCACAAGAAGGACCAAGTTAGGGCTGTACCCAAGGATAGCAGGTCTGAAAGCCCCATCACTATCTTTTTTTTTTTTTTTGAGACAGAGTCTCACTCTGTTGCCCTGGCTAGAATGCTGTGGCGTCAGCCTAGCTCACAGCAACCTCAGACTCCTGGGCTTGAGCAATCCTTCTGCCTCAGCCTCTCGAGAACCTGGGACTACAGGTATGCGCGACCATGCCCGGCTAATTTTTCTATGTATTTTTAGTTGTCCAGCCACTTTCTTTTTCTATTTTTAGTAGAGATGGGGTCTCACTCTTGCTCAGGCTGGTCTCGAACTCCTGACCTAAAACAATCTACCAGCCTCGGCCTCCTAGAGTGCTAGGATTACAGGCGTGAGCCACTGTGCCCGGCCCCATCACTACTATCCTTAATGGTTGTTTAAAGTTCTAAATAGGACCTTAGTAAAAAGGTGTTCTCTCAGATGCTGTTTTAGTAACAGAGAAGCAGCATCTGAGGTACAGGGGAAGAAAACCTTTTCGTTACCCTCTTAGGTTTAGTAACTGGGGCCTGCCAATTAAACAAGAGAGTAATAGAAGAAAAAATGTATTTACATGTGTAATGTACATACACATATGCATACATGGTCAGTGATGAGTAACTCAAAGGGATGGTTAGAATTTAGGGCTTATATACCTAACTTAGGAAAGGAAAAGGAGGGAGGAGCAAATCCTCCTTGGGAAGAATAGATTTCTTTAGGAAAGACAAATGAGATTTTTAGGAAAACAAATGAGAGGTAAGAAAGTTTACGTCAGCCCTCATTTCTCAGAAGTGTTCGCTTTTAGTCAGATAAGCTCCAAGAATAGGCTTCTTTTTGTATCAGTTGAGCCTCAAATACCTTCAGTTTAAAATAATCTTTATATCAACTCTGGGGTTCTGAGTGGGTCCTTACAGAGGTTAACTAAGCCTCCTCTCTCCCCCATTCCTTCTTGGGTATGAAACGGACCCAGAACGCCTTGCAAGGGAGATATCGGCTTTGGGAGTCAGTGGTTGAGACAGGGGTGCAGCTGGGACAATAAAATCTCATATTTCCCAATCTAAATCCAGAATAAACCAGGTCCTAATCCAAGGAGAAAAAGTCCTAGTTTGTTACCATACCCAAGTCCTCCCACGGCTGCTATCTTAAGGAAAGGTCATGCAGGCACTTGTACATCTATGCGTACATCTTGGGGAGCTATTTGGTCCAAGACATAGTTAGGTGGCCTTCTGCTTGAAGATGGACAGTTTAACTTTCTAGGCCATATTCATTCTTCTTCATCCCTCAATCTCTAATTAAAATTGCCTTTTCTCAAACACAAATTTAAGGTAAACATTTAAAAACTAAAAAGAAAAATCCACACTACTTCCTATTTAACTGTTGTGTATTTGTTTTCTCCAGTTATCAAAAAGATAGTGCTGTTTTCTACTACTTTTTCATTGAAAAATTCGAACTACATTGTGGCCGAATAGCTTTTCAGACCTAACTTGAGGACGTACCATCCATTTATAACATTGTATCTATGAAAAAAACACTTTTCAAATTCTGAGTGGCCAATTCCTAAATGTCTATGAGGCACTTCTTTAAGTTATGAGTCATAAACTTCTAGGTCAAGGGGACAACTCTGGGGATTAGAACTAGGGGCTGCAGGAGATGGAAGCAGCACGCCCCTCCCCCTGCCCCAACTCCCTTTATTCTCTCCAACTTGTTCTTACTTGCCACTCCACTCCCCCAAGCTACTCCAAAAAAAAAAAAAAGATAAGTTTTACCTAACTGGTTGGGATGACCTCCAATTATAACAGTTGTTTCTGCCATAAGACAGGGGAAAAAAGGTATGGAGGAATTAAAGATGATTTTGAGTTATCGGTTCCCTTAATTAGAGAAGTAATACATGTTTATTTTTTAGTAAGTAGAAGAATTACAAAATGTAGAAAGCAAAAGTAATTCCTGCCATAATTGCAATTTCCATCCTTCTGAGTTAACCAATGTTCAAGCCTTCTACCCTACTATTACTCTAAAAGAATGTTTTCAAAATGACAATTCCACAAATTTATATTAGCGGTTCTCAAATGTATTTACACAGCAGAGCTTTGGCATGAAGGAAACACCCATATTCTATGGGCGGGTATGTAAAGAAGAGAACCATTCTGAAAAGCAATTTGCAGAAAAAAGTTCACACAAGATGTTTATTTCAGCACTACTTACGACAGCAAAAAAAAACTCTGGAAATAGCCTGAAGGGATAGTTAAATTATGATCTTTGCAGATATTAATAAGGCTGTAAAATAAAAAAAAAATTATGACAGAGAGAAACGTTTACTGCATTATTTAAAATAAAATAAAAAAAAGCTTGGGCTGTCTCTATAAAAAACATAAAAGAAAATATTAGCAGGGTGTGGTGTTGTGCACCTATAGTCCCAGCCACTTGGGAGGCTAAGGCAGGAGCATCTCTTGAGCCCAGGAATTTGAGGCTGCAGGGAGCTATGATCATACCACCACACTCCAGGGTAGGCGATAAAGCAAGATTCTATCTCAAAAAAACCCAAAGACTAAAATCAAACCAAAAACCAACAAGCTAGCATACTAGCATACACATTATGAGCATGATCCCTGTTTGGAAAAAAAATTTAAACATTCTGGTAGACTATACATCAGAATGTCTAGTTGGCAAGATAGGCATGTATGATTTGTATTTTCTTTTTGCTTATCTACTTTTTTTTTTTAAGAAAAGAGTCTCCCTCTGTCACCCTGGCTAGAGTGCAGTGGCATCACCATAGCTCACTGCAACCTCAAACTTCTGGGCTCAAGCAATCCTCCTGTCTCAGCCTCCCAAATAGCTAGGACTACAGGCTTGGGCCACCATGCCCGGCTATTTTCAGTAGAGATGAGGTCTCGCTCTTGCTCAGACTAGTCTCGAACTCCTGAGCTCAAGCAATCCTCCCAACTTGGTCTCCCAGACTGCTAGGATTATAGGCATAAGCCACCACGCCTGGCCTATATCTACTATTTTTTGGCTTATCTGTTATCTAATTTTTCTTCAACCAAGATGTATTACTTATACAAGGAAAAAAACTCCCAATTAGTTGCTATGCAACCAATTTGTATATCGGATTGAGCTCAAAATTACATCATAGTAACAACAATAGAGGCCAAGGGGGTGGGGTGGATCAAAAAAGGAAGATGCAAACTGAAGAAAATCTAATTTTTTCCCCCAGTAAATCAGGACTAAGGAAAGACTACTCCTAAATGTCACAGTCCAGCATATATAGCACACTGCTGTTTCACAAGGACATAGATTGTGAACCACAGGAAGGAACTGCTTGGCTTTCTAGCCAAGTTTTTTGAATGAAAAACTCAAACAGTTAATATGAAGGCTAACTGTCCCAGACGCATGGTTAATGAGGTGCTCAAAACAGAGCGACATGCTCAGTGTAATGGAAGGATGAGAACTTCACATAAGGAAAAACAGGTTTTCTTTTCCAGTTTAAAACTACAACTAAATTTGGTTTACATTTCCCCACTGCATGTCATTGTCTTCTCATCTTACTGATGATACCTCCATTTTTATGGTGTATATATGTTCTAGCACTGTACCATTTATTCCCAGTTGAAGTAAATATTTTATATATTTCCTATCCTTAGAAATAATACAAAAATATTTTCTATCCTCGCCTAGAAATGTTTTTAAATGGCAACCACCATTCTTCATGAAGATTATTTTAAAATGACATCTTAGGTCATTTTTTCCCACTATGTGAACACATTCTAATACGAGCTGTTTTGGACTTGGAAAAAACTAAATTACGTATTTCTTTACAAGCCCGCCCACATTTTAGGGAAATGAGCACACCTGTGTTTATAAGAAATAAAGACAGCAAAATGTGAACTGAACTTATTATCTTGGGCTCATGTACTCTGGCCAAAGACCATAAGAAGGTAAATACGTGGCTGGGCGCGGTGGCTCACGCCTGTAATCCTAGCTCTCTGGGAGGCCGAGGCGGGTGGATTGTGTGAGCTCAGGAGTTCGAAACCAGCCTGAGCAAGAGCGAGACCCCGTCTCTACTAAAAATAGAAAAGAAATTAATTGGACAACTAAAAATATATAGAAAAAAATAGCCGGGCATGGTGGTGCATGCCTGTAGTCCCAGCTACTCGGGAAGCTGAGGTAGAAGGATCGCTTGAGCCCAGGAGTTTGAGGTTGCTGTGAGCTAGGCTGACGCCACGGCACTCACTCTAGCCTGGGCACTCACTGTAGCCTGGGCAACAAAGCGAGACTCTGTCTCAAAAAAAAAAAAAAAAAAAAAAGGTAAATACGTGTTACCAGGGTCTTCTATAAATCTCCAAGTAAAATAAAAACAAAAAGGCCATATACAGAAAGCCCATCTTGTCTTAAAAGAACACATTTATAATTAATCTCCTACTCACCCTCCTCACACTCTTAGATCTTACTTGACTTTATAATCATTAAGGTCA
>RJWJ010009884.1:0-27663 GCA_004363605.1 Indri indri | reverse complement strand
GAGGCCAAACCTACTGTGTAACAGCTGACAATGCCACCAATTTCTATGGTGTGTATAGTATGTTCCAGCACATCATACATAAGGTGCCATATGACTAGCTTAGTTTTTTTTTTTTTTAAAGGTGTCATCTTGGAACTATTCATTTGCCTTAAGGATGATGACTTTCTGCAAAACACCTTTTAACTCCTCTTTTAAAACTTCCTTCAAGGAGGGTGAGGTGGTGTGTGCTATAGTCAATCCCACCTACTCAGAAGGCTACAGTGCCTCCTGTGATCACACCTATGAATAGTACTATGATGGCGTCCATGAACAGCCAGCCACTGCACTCCAGCCTGGGTGACATACTGAGACCATGTGTCTAAACAAACAAAAAAAGCCAATACAAAACAAAAAGTTCCTTCATAATCTACAGTATTTTTTCTTGAAAAGCCTTCAGTTTTAGGTCAAGGCTTTACTCTCCCAGTGGAGCACTTAACTCCCACTGGTCTCAGTCCCGTTAGAGTCCCCTAAGGGAACCTTCTTCTATCCTCACAATCTTGGCTGGCTGCCCTGACAGTCTCCCAAGGGCAACAGGCGCCAGTGCCATCTGAACCGATTCTCAGGCTTCAGGAGGGAAGGGGATGCTCTGCTCTGTCTTGTTTGCTGACTTCCCAGGCCCTGGCATACTGTTCGGTAGTCAAATACTTAATAAACCAGTGGATCTGTAGGCCAGTGCTGTCCAATACAGTACCCACTAGCCACTTACCACTTTTGAGCATTTGAAATGTGGACAGTAGGACTGAGTAAATGACTTTAACTAGTCACATAGCTCTGGCCTGTCTTTGGTAAGAGTTAATGCCTCAGTTGATACCTGCACATATGCATGTATCTTTAAAGCAACATACTATTTCATATATAAAAACACCAGATATTGCCAATGACAGGCCAGCTTTATTTTCCAGAGTGCACAACACTACTAAAAAGTATTTTAGTAGAGCTTTAGCTTCAGCACGTTGTAAAGAACTCAAATTCTAGATTTCAAAGCATTTTTAAGACCCAAGTGTGTATTTTCCTCACAAAAAACTTGGCTAAATTTAGCTACTCCGTATTCTATTAATTTGCAACTACGAGACAATGGAAAAGTCTGGAACTATCAACTCCTCAAGGTGGAAACACAGCGCTTCAAGTTTTACACGGTGAAGAGGTTTAACCATTAAACACGCTAGCACGTGGCGGGCACAAAATGTCTGCCCGATGGTCGGAAGGAACCACGCTGGTGGAGCCTCAACCTCGAAACCCCGGGAAACGGACGAGTCGCCCACTCTCTCAGGTCCATCAAGACACATGGCTGCCGTGCCGTGTAGTCCACCCCACTCCTCACTGCCGGTGACCCCAAGGATTAGGGAGCGAGGACACAAAACCGAGCACGCCAGGTAAACGCTGGTCGTCTAATTCTCACAAGTTCGCAACTTGTTAACCACAGCCACCTGAGTGCGCGAAACTCGGCCTCTCGCTACACCCGGGCGGGGTGGGGGACCCTCCCGGGCTGCCCTCGGCGGGAAAAAGCCACTCACCGCGGAGGGGGGTCAGGCAGCAGCTCGGCCCCTCCGGGCGCGGGGGGCTTGCGGCGGCGGAAAGGGAGCTAACTCAAGGGCAGATGAAAGAACCAATTCTTTCAGGCCCGCCCCACGCACACACAGCCGTGGCGCGCGACGGCCAGCCTCGGGCCCCGCAGCCCGGATGGCGCGCGGTCGGCAGCACCAGGCCGCGCTCGAGCACGTGCGGGTGCAGAGGCCTCACGGCCCCGCGTGCCGAGCCGAGGCCAGCCGAGCCCCCGCGCGCCTGGCCCGGGGCGGAGGCGGCCGCCTGCCGTTGCCCTTTTAAGAAGGGGGAGGAGGTCGGCAGCGCGCCTGCAAGGGGATGAGTCGGCGGCGGCCGCAGCGCGCGGGTCCCGCCAGTGCGAGCCGAGCGCCGGCGGGGCGGGGAAAAACAGAGCGAAGGCTCGGCCAGAGAAGGGGCGGCCGGCAGCAAGCGCCGAGGGCGGGCGGGCAAGGCCGGTCGGCAGAGCTCCGGGCCGGCTCACCCAGCGGAGGGAGACGGGCACCCGCCAACATGGCGCTGTGCAGGCCTGTGGCGCGCCCCGGCTGGCGTGAGGAGCCGCCACCCGCCCACACCGAGGGGCCAGCCTCCCGGGACAGGGGCCCCCGGGCTCCGCAGCGGCGGCGCCAGGGGAGGGCGAAGCCACCGCCACAACGGTTGGCTCGGGTAGACCGGGGCCGGCCCAGGGAGGCTGGAGTCGGGAGGCCGAGGACGAAAGGGGAGCGAGGGAAATGGGGAAGAAAGTTTTATTTTTAGGCTTGAAAAATGGCGGGAACCGCGTCCTTTTTTCAAACTTGGCCTCGGGAGGGGCGGCGATTGCGCCACCTCCGCCGCCTGGGCCCGCCCCTCCCCCGCTCCGCGCGCCAGGCCGCGCCCGCCCAGGCCCCCAGGCTCCCCAAGGGGCTTCTCGCCCCCTTCAAAGGAAAAAAGCCCCCTCCTCGCCCCATGATCCCTGCCCTCGGCCGGGCCAGCGCCAACCACGAAACCCGGCCAGGGGACCCCCCCACCCCCACCCCCACTCCTGCGCCCCTTCCCCAGCCGGCCCGGGACGCGCGGAGCCCGGCTTGGCCGGCGGCGGACCCAGGCTGGGCTGGCCGCGCAGCTCCTCGGCAGGCCCAGCCTCCGCCCGGTCGCGCATCCCGGGAGGCTGCAAACATGGCTCCCAGCGTTACACAACCCCCGCCTCCCTCCCTTGCCTCCGGCCACTCGCACACGCGCTCCCTCCGGGGAAAGACCCCAGCGAGCGAGGACCTCAAAGTTTGCTTTCCCCCACTCCGCTGCCTTCCCTGGGAGGCCGCGGGGCTCCGCGGGCGGCAAAGAGTTAATCTCCGCGCGCTCGCTCCCCGCTTCGCGCCCGCCCGCCTTCCCCGTCCGAGCCCGCGAGCTGCGCCCTTCCGCGCGCCGGGGCCGGCAAACCAGCGGCCCGGGCCCCGCAGGTGGCCACCATTATATGCAAGTCATCGGGGAGGGGGCACCCGACGGGGGCTCTGCTTACCGCTTCCGGGGTCCGGTTCCTCAGCTCCAGGTGGATTCTCCTCTTCATGTCCATGTTCCCCTCTTCCCCCCTCTTCAAACTTAACTTTCCGCGGCGGGGGCGGAGGGGGGAGAGGCGTCCCGGCCTGCGCAGCGAGGGCCGTCGGAAGGGGTCTGCTCGCGGCAGAGGCCGGCGGTGCGGTCCCGGGCGGCGTGCGGCGAGCGGGCAGGCGAGCGGAGCCCCCGGAGCCAAGTTACTCACGGGAGCGGAGAGAAACCATGGAGGGAAAAGGGGGCTGGAGCGCAGCGCTGGTCTCACTATCGCCGCCCCCGGCCGCGGCCCCGCACTGCGCTTAAACCGGCGACGCGGCGCGGCGGCTGCTCGGCTCCACTCGGCCCCACGCGGCGCCACTCGGCTCGGCGGCCCAGCTGCACCAAGGACGGGGCGGGGAGACGCACGGCGGGAGGGGCGGAGGCTGGGAGAAAGGCGCAGTCCGGGGGAGTGGAGCGACTTCCTCCTCTCTCCGACTGCACGTGGGGCGGCTGATGTAAGACCTTCTTCGGGGGCTTCCGCGCCCGCCACCGGGCTGAGACCCTCGACCCCACCTTGCCGCGCCCGCAGGCAGGTCTCGGGCTGGCGCGGGAACGTTTGCGGGGGCGGGCTGGTGAGAAGCTGTCCATTCCGGCTTCTGGGGTCCCCGAAGTTAAGTGCGTCTGTGGAGGCTCGCCGGAGCCAGCCCGACGCCCTCGGAGCCGCGAGAGTCAAGAGAGCCCAGGACAGAAGGCTTTGAGGTTCGCCTTTTGCCTGCCACACAGTCCGGGGCCAACAGCGTGAACCCCGCTGTCTCCTTGCGTAGGGGTGTCCGAAATGCTGCGGAGGACCCGGGTCGGGACGGAGTCGCGGCCGGCCAGAGTTGTACCGCGTGGCGCCGGGTGGAGTCGGCTTTCGAGGGCTGTGGCGGGCCGCTGGTCGGTGACAGGGCAGCCCCGGCCGCTTGCCTAAGCCACAGAGCAGCCGAACGTCTCCTCCCAGTTCAGGAGAATCTTTCTCGGTTTTCTAACATTTTACCACGAGCTAGCGGAGGAAACAATTAGCATTTCTAATGAGGCCTCTGTTTTCTCGCAGACTTTTATCTCATTTATTCGTTAGGGCCCCCCTGTGAGGTGTGTAAATTCTTGATGGCCTAAGTTTCGTGAAGCCTGGCAGGCAGCCTTTGTAATGGTCTGGCTCATAGGGTCCCAGGGGTTAGAGCACCAGGTTAGGGTGAGTGTGCTTGGCACACCACCGGGAATTAACGTTATATTCGGCTTAAAATATGTAAATGCATCATGTGTCAAAGCAGATACTGTCGTATTTCTAGTATAGACAAGAGGCACCAGAAGTTAATAACAATTAATTTTATTCTGTACCAGGATGGGGGGAGAGCGGAGGGAGAGAGAACAATTTTTTAGAGAAAAACTTAAAATTCTATGCAGTAACCTAAGGTTTCATGGAAGTTAAGAAAGCCCCCCCTTCCCATTTTACCTAAGTTTACATTCAGTGGCAAACAGCCCAAGCTTTGTTTTAAGCCAATCATGTAAGTTTTTAAAATACTGAATGAATTAACATTTGAAAATGAAAGTTTTAGAAGGATTATGGAAAAAGGCAAAAACTTTCTAGTATGTAGTTTTTTGACCCCTTTTGTAGTCTTAGCAGACATCTTTAGGGCAAGGGAAAATGGAGCAGGATGTTCTCAGGAGGTTACAGGAGGTCTGTAGCTATAAGTTTATGAGAACCACAGGGCTATGCGATGAAGGCTTTTACACAAAAATGCCAAATCTGTTCCGTGGACTAACAAGCAGTTATTGAGCATCTGCTTTTAGGGGCTTCACATTCTTTCTCATTTAATCCTCAGAGAACCCTGTGAAGTAGGTGATAATTTAATGATTTTACAAATGAGGAGCTGACTCAGAACCTTAAACTGCAGGGCCAGCAAGAGGTGGAGCAAGAGTTTAGACCCAGAAGGGTCTGACTCCCAAGCCTGTCATCTTTTCTGCTACATCATCAGTCTGGCTGGAGTGGAGACAGCGTGAAGGGACTGCTTTGGAGTAGTAGGTTAAGAACAGTTACAGGCAGCTTTCAATACCAAACAACACGCAGGTGTCATCTTGTACGAAAAGGGGAGATGCTGAAGGAACCTTAAATGTGTAGCTCTGTGCTACAGAGAGTGGTTTACCTGGTGGCTCACGGGGGAGGTGGTATTGATTCTTAGAAAGGACCAGGGCAAATCTTGAGACCCTGTCCTCATTATGGCCAACTGGAGGGTATGAAGCACTCTTTCCCCATGGTACATAGCTCACAGATAAATGTGTGTTTTATAGTATTAAGGTACAAAGTAATTAATAAACATAGCCACAATGTGCAGCAAATAAAAAGAAAGCAAAAGAGCCAAAGGAGAGACTACAGACAGGGCACTGTCCCTTCTTACGCAGCCGGTGCTGGCATGCACCTCTGTGAACAAAGAGCATGTGTTCCAGTGACATGCTTCTTTGTCAGGGGCTTCACTGCCAGAGGCATAAATAACACAGGCAGAACAGGGTGTGTCTCATTGCCCTGCCAACATCTACGGGACTGTCAGTCTACAGGCCTGAAGGGACTGTTGTCACAGGGCCCGGGTTCTGAATATTGCTGTACTTAACATCATTCTGTGTACGCATCTGTGTGTGAAAAAGATGTAGACTATATAATTGTATCTAATCTGCAATTGTGATGTCCATAGATTTATGGATTTGAACAAGGGCTGGAAGGGAGTAAGGAAAAGTAAAAACAGCTTAGTTAGGGAGACTCAACTATGGGTGAATTTCTTTTTACTTCCATTTATGTTAACATTTGACCAATAAGTAATAAAAATATCAAATAATGCCAGGTTTTGGCATCCCTTTGAGTCTTCAAACTGCCTGTTAATCAGAATGGGTATGTATTCCAGTAAACTCTAAAATGTCTGAGAACACTCTGAGCTAGTTTGTAACTAGCTCCCCCCCCCACCAAAGCCTCAGCAACAGCGTGTTATTTGTCAAGTCATCAGATGATCCAAGCCTTCCACAGACTTTGTGGCTGTGGATAGACTTTCATAAATCTGAAGATGAGAGGAAACAACCCCACTAAGGCATTGGTTTAATTGGCTTTGAAACCAATATAACAGAGTGGGTATATTTTCTCTTTAGTAAAGGCAGTATATGAAATTGATGCATAACACAGGGTGATGAAATCATTATTCTTTAAATACTAAATACTTCCATTCTTCCCATCGTCCTCTGTACACATATGTGTACACTGGTAAGAACAAACCACCCCCGAGTTTCCACAGTGCGGTGCACATACCACTGTTAATAGCAGTCGGCAACAAATGGTAGCTGTTGAAGAATCTAACTCCTCAACTAGACTGTGAACTCAAATATTTCTGGATGGTATGAATGGAGAGAAGGAGCTTGGGGCTATCTTTAGAACATAGTAGATGCTTTATAAATGTGTATTATGTTGAAAACGATGTCACATGTACTAAAAAATACCATCTAGGCAGCTGAGATTATTGAGAAGGTGAGAGGGAGGGGCAAATAGGTGAAAATGGATTAAGAAATGAGATCCTATTAGTCTCCACATGGTAAAAACAGAGGAGGGGAAAGTGTCAGGTGTGCAGGGAGCTCCAGGTCCAATAAGGGCCCCCTGCCAAGGGAACCAGGTTCCTTTCTGCTCTCTGAAACCAGCTGTAGTTGCTAGGTCTTCCTGGGGCAACAAGGAAGAGCTGGGACTACCAAGAGTACTAATATTTATTAAACACCATCCTTATGCCAAGAAGTGTGCTTTGGACTTTTGTGTACATTGCCTCTCAGTTAATCCTGGCAACAGCTTCCTGGGACAGGACTATAATCCACCTTTTTTAGTATTTAGGAAACAGACTCAACAAAGTCAAGTGGGTTTGCTAAAACTCACATAGCTAGTAAGAAGCTGGAGTTCTCTGTCATTAAGGGCTCACTGTAATTCTCATTACTTTGATCCTGCTTAAAAAAGATTTACATGTTTATTTATTGTACAAGGATAATAAAAAAATTTTAAATTAAGTTCCTACCATTGAGCTATAACCACCATTAAGTTGTATATCCTTGCAGCTTTTTTTCTATACTATACATATCTTTTTTTAATGTTCAAGATTTTCTTTTTAGAAACTTGCTTTTTCCACCTACTAGTATGATAGATCTATATTAATACAACTTCGTTCAGTGGTTTTCCCTTGTTAGGGAAGGACTCCATTGAGACGTGAATCCCATTGCATCGCTTACTGGCTATATGCCTTAGCGCAAACAACATAACCCCTCTGGGCCTAAGGCTGCTCATCTCAGGACCATGGTGTTGTGAGGATCAGACATGATCTTGTGGGCGAAGTTCCTACCTGGTGCAGTTCCCGGCACTCTCCTCTGCACCCCAGCCACAGTCACTGCGGGCCTGAGTTCCTCCCTAAGCAGAGTCCCAGAGCTCACTGGCCTCTTTGAGAGCTGAGAGCTAGTAACATTGTGCTGTGGCCATCAGTCCTCCACCTCTGCTCCTTGTCCTTTGTTTCCTGTAGTCACCCTACCCCTTAGACTGAGGGGGAAGGGATCACCCCAAACCAATGTTTTTGACTCTCAAATGGTCAGACTTATTTTCTGTTCCACACAGTGCTTGGTCTCTCTTGAGGAACTTGCAGCATGCCCCTGAGCTAAACTGGAAAATATCTGAGTGCCCTTCTTCGTAATTAGCCAGCGTCCCCACCATCTGGACCCTCTCACACTTCACAGGGATTCCCCTGTCCACACAGAACTAAGACTGATCCAAGAGTCCAGCTCCTGCTGCCTGAACCCTACCATCTGTTCTCCAGCTCACTTTACCTGCGCCTGCCTGGCCAGGGGCCGTGCAGTGCCCTGCAGCAGTTTAGTCGTCCCTCACTCTAAGCTCTGGCTTATGTGGTCCCTAATTTGCTAGTCTCTTGTTTTGATAAGGGCCAAAAGTACCAAATACCCTCAAACTCTAATTTTTCTTTGAAAATCAGGGCAGCGAGGCTCCCAGTTTCTTTTTTATGTTTATCTGTGTGTGTACTATAGAAAACTTCAAACTATACTTACACAAAAAGAAAAAAAAAAAATTTCTGTCCAAGGCTTTTTTTAAAGGGCTAAGCACACTGTTCAGGTTTTGGTGTCTTTTCCTCCAGCCAGTCTTTTCTCCACACACACATGGCATTTTCTCGAGTCTCAGATAGTGAGCAGCATCATTTCACTAATAACAGCTTTTCAGGAGGCAGGGAGAGGGCACCCACTACATGAAATATTCATATCAATTAAAAGAGATAGTCTTATTTCAGAAATAGTAAGAAGAGAAAAAAAGTATAATATGTAGGAAATACTATATATATTACATTTTTTAAAATTTTCAAAAGTGGAATGATAATGTAACCTGTTTTCAGTTAACAGTGTATTATGGGCATATTTCCATGCCATTGAATTGAATAATCTCCTACAATATATATTGCTTGAGGATATTCTTGTACGAAATGAAAATTTCTTTTTCTGGGTACAAAGACAATACATATTCATGTAGCAAATTCATGCAATGCAAAAAAGTATAAAGAAAAACATAAAAGCCAGCCAAAATCCCATTACCTAGAGGGACCATTGTTAACATTTTTGTGAATATTTTCCAAGCTAGCTCTCTATGAATGTGTATGTAAACTATATAATTTTTATAAATGGAGTTTTGCTATAAATGTTGTTTTGTAATGTGCTTTTATTTTTCACCTAGCAATAGGTCACAGTGATTGCTTGAAGTCAATAAATATAGATTTATTTCATCATTTTTAAAGAATGTATCATATTTTATTGTGTGGATGGAGCACAATTTACTAACCTGTTCTCCACTGATAGACATTTAGATTATTTCCAGTTATTCACCATTATACATAACATCTTTGTATATAATTAGCTCCTTGGAATAAATCTCTGGAAGTACAGTTCCTGAATGAGAGTACACATATTTCAAACCTGTACGTGCATAGCCAAATTGCCTTCTAAAGGCTGCACTACTTTTTATATGCCCATTAGCAGTATACAAGAATTCCCCTTACCCTTGCCTAAACTAGATACTATCTTTGAAACATCTTTATCAATTAGTTTTCAACGAGGGTATCAGGACAATCCCGTGAGGGAAAGAATAGTCTTTTCAATAAATGGTATGTGGGACAATTAGCTATCTGCATGCAAAGAATGAAGTTGGACCCTCTAACTCACACCATTTACAAAAATTAACTCAAAATGGATCATAGACCTAGATGTAAGACCTAAAACTAAACGACTCAGAAGAAAACACAGGAGTGACCACAGGACACCAAAAGCACAAAAAAGGAAAATAGATAAATTGAATTTATCAAAATTAAAAACTTTATGTTTCAAATGACTATCAAGAAAATGAAAAGACAATGCATGGGATGGGAGAAAATATTTGCAAATCATATATCTGATAAGGGATTTGTGTTCAGATGTATAAAGAACTATTGCAACTCATCGATAAAAAGACAACCCAATTAAAAATGGGCAAAGGATTTGAATAGACATTTCTCCAAAGAAGATAAACAACTGGCCAATAAGCACGTGAAAAGATGCTCAACATCCTTAGTCATTAGGGAAATGCAAGCCGAAACTACAATGAGATACCACCTTGTGCCCTTGTGCATTGCTGGTCAGAATGTAAAATGGTGTAGCGCTTTGCAAAACAGTTTGGCAGTTTCTCAAAAAGTTAAATGTAGAATTACATATGAGCCAGCGATTTCACTCCTAGGTATATACCCAAGAAAATGAAAGTGGATGTCCAAACAAACTTTGTATAGGAATATTTATAGTAACATTAGTCATAATAGCCATAAAGTGGAAAAAACTCACATATCTGTCAACTGATGAATGAATAAACAAAATGTGATCCATCCATACAATGGAATATTATTTGGTCATGAAAAGGAATGAAGCACTTATATATGCTGCAACATAAATAAATCTTAATAATATTATGCAAACTGAAAGAAACCAGATATGAAGGCCACATACTGTATGGTTCTATTTATGTGAAATGTCCAGAATAGGCAAATAGAGACAGAAAGCAGATTTGTGGTTATCAGAGGTTGGTAGGGGGAATGGGGTGTGACTGCTAATGGGTAGAGAGTTTCTTTTTGGGGTGATGAAAACATTCTGAAATTAGATTGAGGTGATAGCTTGGTTGTACAACTTTGTGAATATACTGATAAACCACTGAATTGTACACTTTAAAATAAATACATTGCTACCAGCAATTCCACTCATAAGTATATACCCAAAAGAATTGACATAAATCTACATAAAAACTTGTACAGGAATGTTCATAGCAGCATTATTCATAATAGACCCGAAGTAGAAATAACCCAAATCCATCAAGAGATGAATGCATAAACAAAATGCAATATATCCATGTGGTAGGCAGAAGAATGGTCCCCAAAGGAAACTTTGCAGATGTGATTAAGGATCTTGAGATGGGAAGATTATCCTGGATTATCCACATAGACCAATGTAATCACAAGGGTTCTTAAAAGCTGAAGAGGGAGGCAAAAGAGGAAGAAAAAGGGAGATTTACCTACAAAAAAGGAGGCCGTAGTGATGTGATGTGAGAAGGATCCATATGCTGGCTTTGAAGATGGAGGAAGGGGGCCATAAGCCGAGGAATATGGACAGCCGCTAGAAACTGGAAAAGGGAAGGAAACAGAATCTCTACTGGAGCTTCCCAAAAGGAATGCAGCTCTGCCAACACCTTAATTTTAGCCCAATGATACCTGTTTCGGATTTCTAGCCACACAACTGTAAGGTAATAAATTTATGTTGTTTTAAGCTACTAAATTTGTGGTAATTTTTTACAGCAGCAAATAGAAAACTAATACATCTATACAATGGGATATTATTTGGCCATAAAAAGAAAGGAAGTAGTGATATATGCTACAAGTAGATGAACTTTAAAAATACAATGTTAATTGAAAGAAATCAGACACAAAATGCCACATATTATATGATTCCACTTATATGAAATGTCCACAATAGGCAAAGCCATAGACACAATAGTGGATTAGTGATTGTCAAGGGCTGGGAGTAATAGGGACTGACTGCTCATGAGTATAGGGTTTCTTATTGGGGTAATGGAAGTACACTGGAATTTGGTTATGATGATCATTGTACAACTCTATGAATATTCTACAAACCACTCGATTGTATACTTTAGAAGGATGCACTTTATGGTATGTGAATTATATATCAATAAAACTGTAAAAATCTTTGTCAATTAGGTAAATCGACAATGATATCCCATTTGGTTATTTTAATTTGTAAACTTATATAAGTTTTTATTTATATAACAAATAGGGCTGAATATTTTTTCAGATATTTTTAAGCCATTTGTATTTCTTTGTAAGTTGCCTGTTCATGTATTGTTGGTATTTCAAAATTATTTATTAATAAGTGCTCTTTATATATTAAGAATATTAACCCTTAGTTTGACATGTATACACATTGAAACTATTTTTCCCAGTTGTTTGCTTTTTAAACTTTGTTTATAGAATGGAGATATATCTCCTTGTGTGTGCATATATATATATATACACGCACACAAAAACACACGTTGAGGGGGGATGCAGAAAAATTTTAAATTTTTATTTAGGGTCAAACCAATCTTAATGGTTATTGCTCTGTTGTCATACTTAGAAAGGCCTTCCTTACCCCAAGATTATCAGTATTCACCTACATTTTCTTCTGGTATTTCTCGTTTCATTTTTATGTCAAATCTTTCATCTAGTTGGACTTAGTATTTTAATGTATAGTTTGAGGTAAGGATCTCATTTTCTTTATTTTTAATGGTTAGCTAGTTGACCCCATACTATTTATTAAATAACCATCTTTTCCCCACCGAACATAAAATGTGACCTTTAACACACACTAAGTACTTACATTTTATTAAGTCTATTTCCGAACCTCCTTCTCTGTTCATTTATTTTTCTGTCTATAGCCTTACCAGTACCTCTGGGTGAGTTTAGAAAATGGAAAGCCAGTAGACAAATGGCAGAAGAGTGGAAGTTTACTCTCTGAAGAAATGGGCTCAGTGGACTCAGGGACACCAGGCCCAGATGAGGGTGGCTTTGGATGCAGAAGTTGAGACCATACCTTTCAGAATGCACAGTGCCACCACTAGTCCTATGCTACTCCCCATAAAACCCCCCAGTCCCATTGCTTAGCTCTCTTCTGCTCGAAGAACATACTATCAGCCTAGATGTAGAATGGTATCAGAAGGCTTTCTGCTTAGTCCTGACAGATTGAACTAATAGGCTTATCTCCATACCCTTCCAAATCCCTAAAAGGATTTAAAGTTGAAGAAATTTGCCCATACAGTAGCACAAAAAGATAAAGAAATACGCTGAAGGAGGCCTGAAGTGGTGGCTCATGACTTGTAGTCCCAGCACTTTGGGAGGCTGAGGCGGGAGGATCCCTTGAGTCCAAAAGTTTGAGCTGCAGTGGGCTATCATGATGTCACTGCACTCTAGCCTGGGCAACACAGTGAGACCCTGTATCAAAAAAAATATATATATATATACACACACACACACACACACACACACACATACTAAAAGAAAAATATATATAAAATTAGAGTATCGTCTAGGAGGTCCAACATCTGACTAATCAGAGTTCAAGAAAGAGAGAAAAGATAAAGTGGAGGGAATTAAGGGAATTACGTGGAAGTCTGCATCCCGAATGGTTAAACACCCTCCAACTCCCCATTTCCTACCTGGCTCCAGAATGCTAATGGCTAATCTCCAGAGGGAGGAGAGTGGAGGATTCTTTTCTGGGGAAAGTGATTTAAGAGAAAATATCTATGATCACCAAATTTGTGTGTGTGTGTTTTTAACTGAGTGCCACTTTCGGAATCTTTTTTTTTTTTAGCCCCACATCTCAGCACAAATTTGTTTTATTTTGGCTTTCATATTTTTAATTTCCATGGGTTCTTTCTGGTTCTTTCTAATGTTCATTTTGCATAGCATGCTGTTTTTATTTCATTAATGTAACATATTTTCATCTTTTAACATCTTTAAATATATATACAGATATGTACATATGTATGTACTCCTATATGTATCTATAAATATAAATATATTTATATTTGCTTGGGCTAAAGTGCAGTGACATCATCATTATAAACGTGTATCTATAAATATAAATATATAAAATTAATATATATTTATATATATGGATTTATATTTAATATGTACATATTAAATATATATTTAATTTTTATTCTATCTCTGAATTTTCTTCATTTTCTCCAAGTTCCTTATAGTAACTCAGAGTTCTGACTCTTATTTTAGAGTCTTTCCTGAGTATATAATCAACCTTCAATATCCATTCATATTTACGAGAGAGGCACTAAAAAGTGCTTCTGTGGGAACTCCGTGTCCACTGGTAGGTCTTAAAGACTAGTGGGCATCGCCCCAGGGTGATTAGGAAACGAGATGGCATTTTCATTGAGGGGCCCTCAAATGTCAGTATTTTTAGTCCCTAGAGCCATAAAGAATGAAATTATCAAGCAATAATACAACACAATTCCTTTGGGATTTCAGATTGAAATGGCCCACCAAGACTATCACAATGAAATTATAGAAAACTAAAGATCCTAAAAGTGTCCTAAGAGGATAAAAAAATTATAATCAAAGGATCAGAAAACAAAATGGCATGAGCCTTCTCATTAGAACACAGAACTAGCACTGTGGGAGGCCAAGGCAGGATGGCTTGAGCTCAGGAGTTCGAGACCAGCCTGAGCAACAGCTAGTCCCCTTCTCTACTAAAAAAATGGAAAAAATTAGCCGGGCAACTGAAAATAGAAAAAAAAAATTAGCTGGGTGTGGTGGTGAGCGCCTGTAGTCCCAGCTACTCGGGAGGCTGAGGCAGGAGGATCACTTGAGCCCAGGAGTCTGAGGTTGCTGTGAGCTAGGCTGACACCACAGCACTCTAGCCTGGGCAACAGAGTGAGACTCTGTCTCAAAAAAAAAAAAAAAAAAAAAAAAAAAAAAAAAAAAAAAAAAAAAAAAAAAAAAAAAAAAAATAGAACACTGGAAACTAGAAGACAGTGGAGGAATTTGACATCTTCAAATTCTGAGGAAAGTTATCTTCCTCTTAGAACTTACACAGCCAAACTGTCATTCAAGAGCACGACTAGAATGAAGATGTTTTCATGCATTCGAGGTCTCAGAATATCGACCCTCTGCGCCCTCTTTTCCAGGAAGCTGCTGGCGAACACACTCCCACAATGGTCGCTGTGCAGCAGGCCCCGGCCGCAATCCCGTGCAGACTAGAACAGGGACCGAGGCTCCCACGGGGTGTCAGGGATTAACAGTGAAGGCTGCTGCCTGTGTAACTGCACTGAGAAGCGAGAGGAGTTTCACAGCTCTTTTAGATAGAGAAAATTAAGCAAATGAAAAACAAAAAGAGGTCATTCTTAACCCCAGGAAAAATTTAAAGTTGCACAAGGAAAGAAATAGAATTACAGTATGTTACATGCAGGTCTTATAATCACCTGTAAATGTTATATACAGAGCCACATTAACATGGATAACCAATACTCAAAGGAGGGAGAAGTAAAAAATGCGCGGGAGTGAGGATGAAGAGAGCAAAATTCTTGTTTTTCATAGTAGGAAGTCGACAGTTAATATTAACGTTGAAGTTTGTATTAAAAAGGAGTAATGTAGTCACAGTATTCACATAAAAGGAGGCAAACACAAGAACAACAGCTGAAAGAACTGAAAGCAGTCTCTGGAGAACGAGTGAGGTGGGCAGGGCTGAGGCAGGGGACTGCCATTTTTGGTAACAAACTTTGGAGTAGTCCTATTTAACATTTAAAACCCTGCCCATGTATTGCTCTGAAACAAATGAAATTTAAGTTAAAAAAGCAAGTAAGCTGGCAGAGGAGGGTCCTGACCATGGTTGCATATGCTGGGAAAAGGTGCTCTGCGTGCCCCAGAGACCTGTTCCCAGGGGGCTGATGTCCCAGCGGCAGGGGACTGCTTATGTGGGAGGGGAGTCCCAGGGCATTCCTCCCTTTTCTCAGGCAGTCCATTCATGAAATGAGGGCGGGTATGATGTGAGCTCTAAATTGGGTCACTTTTTCTTTCTTTTTTTTTTTTTTTTGAGACAGAGTGTCACTCTGTTGCCCGGGCTAGAGTGCCGTGGTGTCAGCCTAGCTCACAGCAACCTCAAACTCCTGGGCTCAAGCAATCCTTCTGCCTCAGCCTCCCGAGTAGCTGGGACTACAGGCATGTGCCAACATGCCCGGCTAATTTTTTCTACATGTATTTTTAGCTGTCCGATTAATTTCTTTCTATTTTTAGTAGAGACGGGGTCTCGCTCTTGCTCAGGCTGGTCTCGAACTCCTGAGCTCAAATGATCCACCCGCCTCGGCCTCCCAGAGTGCTAGGATTACAGGCGTGAGCCACCGCGCCCAGCCTGGGTCACTTTTTCTTAATACAGCTGCAACGTGCACCTTAATAGAATAGAGATGCTGCCAAGATTCTGGCATTAGATTTCTGTCATATTTTCTATGGTGTGGAGATTCTTAATTTTCCCTTTTCTTCAGATGCTGTTTAGTGAAAAGTTGAGAGAAAGCAGGGGGCTACTAGGAAGCCACTGTTTTTCACCAGACATCCAGGTTCTTTCTACGACAACCTGAGCGGGTCTTATAGTATGTTACATGTAGGTCTTACCCAATTTACATTAACAGATGTTCTCTACGGGCTCCTGAGAAAGACGCTTCTAGAGGTGACTTTTTAATCTCTCTGGATGTGGACAAGGACGTATGTAGCTCTGGGAATTGTTGGCGGCCATCTCATGTCAAAGTCAGCTTTGATGACATTGGTGATCTGCTAAATCAAACCAACCCTGAAGCCTGAATTACCCTAGACTTTTAGTGTGAGCTTTTATTGGTAGGTCAGTCTTTTTGTTGTGTTTGTCAGTTACAAATGAACCTATTTTAACTGACTCAATCTGCCAACGTGGAGCTACATTCCCTGGCGATATAACCTGCTGAGTAGTAGCTGCCTCCGTTTTAGATGGGTCACTTGCTTTCCAATTCACCAGCGCCCACCTGGCTTTTAGGGGCGGTAGGAGAGAGCAAAGTCCTAAACGTCTAATAGTAGGAAGTCAATAGATAATGTCTAAAATGGAAAAATCAAGAAATAGCAATAGAAACATACGTTTATAAGTATGGAGGCAAACGTCAGAAGTAACAGCTAAAAGAGTTGCTGGTAGTCGCCCCTAGAGACTTCTGTCGGGGTGGGTTGGGACAAAGGACTGCAACTGGTTTTTGTTGTTAAGCCTTGAAGTGCTCTTTGACTTTGAACCTCTGTCTCCCCCGTTGAGGCTACATGCTCTGTGCACCCTGCACTGCTCTGTGACTCCTCCATCTCCTAGTTCTCCTGCCTTCCTGGGCCTTTCTTCTGGCTAGGGTGTTTCCAAAGTGCTAGCTGCATAATCTTAAACTCCTTCACTCTCTCATCTTCTTTTCCTCCTCCTAATCTCTCCCCTTAAGCTCCAGATCCCTGTTACTTCTACGAGATTACCCCAGAGCTCTCCCGCCCTATCTCTGTCTTGCACCAGGAGACCCTCAAGGTCCCTCCCAGCTCTAACACACTATGAAGTCTGAAAAATACGTAAACATCTTCCTAAATGTTACTTAACAAGTCATAAAAATGAATCTCTTTCATTTACTTATTATTAGCCATTTTTTCTTTTGTCGGAAGAAACAGGCATTTATTGAGCACAAACGACATGCCATGTTTGATAGCAGATGCTATCATATGGTTTTGCTATCACATGGTTTTGCTGTTTTGACATCTCTTCATGACCTGAAAGTTTTTGTTTGCTCAGTTGAATCATCTGTAAAATGTATATAAGGTTATAAGGATTAAATAAGTTAATACTTCGAAAACCTCTGAAAAAGTACTTAACATATAAATTAGCACATTATTTGGCGTGTGCATGTGTGTGCATGTGCACATGTATGTATGCGTGTGCACGTGCGCTCGTGCACGCTGCGCTTCAGGGACAATGAGAAAACACTCTGGCTTTTAGGAGTTACCTTTAGGGGAGACAGACGTTAACAAAAAGTGATGTGCTCTAACTGTGATACAGTGTGACAAGGTCCTACATCGGGAATGAGTTATAAAGAAAGAATAGGCCCAAAGTACTCTAGAAACCCGGAAAGGCAGAAGGGACCAATTCCTGGGGTGCGTGGGGAGTGGCGGCCCAGGCACATTTCATGGAGGGAGTGTCATTTTAGATGGCCTTCAAAGGACAAGTAGTAGCTTTCCAGGTTGACAGCAAAGATATTTCAGGTAGAGGAACTAGCATAGGAAAAGTCAAAAGAAAAGTTTTAAAGCAGTGGTCCCCAACGTTTTTGGCACCAGGGACCAGTTTCATAGAAGACAATTTTTCCACGGACTGGGGTGGGGGATGCGAAGCTCAGGTGGTGATGTGCAGCCTTGTTCCTAACAGGCCACGAACCAATACCAGGCCATGGCCCCGGGATTGGGGTCTGCAGTTTTAAAGGATCTAGAATGTCAGGGGAATAAGGAAAATATTTCATTACTTTAAGAATTATGGCTTTTGAGAAACATGCAAAGAGAAGAACTTCATGTGCTCACTTCAAACAACACATATACAAAGAGAACTTTCAGGATTAGAAAACCCTCAAGAAGCTTCTATTCTATATGGGAAGAATCTCCCATGCTACAATACATGCACTTTACTTTTTGTGTGTGTGGTAAAATTCAAATAACATCTGGGCAACATAGTGAGACCCCATCGCTACAAAGAAATAAAAATAAAAAAAATTAGCCAGGCATAGTGGCACATGCCTATAGTCCTAGATACTCAGGAGGATGAGGTGGGAGGATGGCTTGAGCCCAGGAGTTCAAGGCTGCAGTGAGCTATGATTGAGCCACTGCACTCTAGCCTGGGCTACAGAGTGAGAACCTGTCTCTAAGAAAAAAAAAGTTCACATAAGAGTCACTATTTTAAAGTACACAATTCAATGGCATTTAGTACATTCACAATGTTGTACAAATGCCACTGCTACCTAGTTCCAGAACATTTTCATCACTACAAAAGGACACTCTGTACCATTTAGGCAGTCACTTTCCATTCTGGCCTACCTCAGTCCCCAGCAACTACTTATCTGCTTTTCTTTTTTCTTTTCTTTTTTTTTAAGAGACAGGTGGTGATGTGCCACCAAGCCCAGATAATTTTTTAATTTTTATTATTTTTATTAATAGAAATGGGATCTCAATATGTTGCCCAGGCAGGTCTCAAACTCCTGGCCTCAAGCAATCCTCCTGTCTCAGCCTCCCAAAGTGCTGGGATTATAGGTATGAGTCACCATGCCCAGCCTGCTATTCTTCTCTAGGGATTTGCCTATTCTGGACATTTCATATAAATGTAATTCTACAATATGTAGTCATTCAACAATGTGAAAAAGTAAAATAACATCTTAATATTATTATGAAAATAATCTTGACCTTCTGGCCTTGTTGAAAGAATGTCGGGATCCCCAAGAGGTGTGGAGACCAGACTTTGAGAACCACTGTTCTAAGTCATCCAAGACGTGCGGTTCCAGCTTTCCATTACAGCTTCTATTCCAGTACAAGGTGATTATCAGGTCCCTGTGTCCATCTCAGCCTCTCATCTCTGGTGAAGACTCTGCCAGCCATTTCTACAAAGCTGAGGTTAGTCCTGCAGCAAGGGGTCCACATTTCAAACTACCCAAAGGAACCAAACAACCAAAGGGGGACACATTTTTATTAGTAGTAAATATGAATATGTTAAAAAAAAAAAACCTCTACCACACATTGGTTTCCTTTAAAATTCTGATCACTACCTGCCACTATCATTACATTTTTATAATCCTAATAATTCTCTTTTTACCTGTGATGAGAGCCGTCCTGTGTTTTTGAATATCAAGCAGCAGCCCATGCCATAAATTGCTAACCCCTTTCTCCTCTAATGATCACAGCTTGTTTTATTCTTCGAGTATTCTTCTCAGAGTAATTAACACGCTTATTATACAGCAAATTCAAATGTTAATGTGCACACTGTACTGACGCTCTTGTGAGACTCATTTTGCTCAGGAGCTAAAATTATGTTGCCATTCTGCTTGGTGCTAGGGGTTCTGTGCTTGAAACCTGTTTTCCACATGCAAGGAGCCAAGGTTATTTAATTAGAATGCTGAGCTAGAATGAGAAGAGTCTGACACTTAATATAGAACCTGTAAACTAAATGGGGTCAGCCGGTATAGGGCCTACACACTCTGAGTTAGCCATCCATCACTGTGGGGACAGTCAGTGTTGCAGTAGGCTGGCTTTGGGGCATGTTAGAGATCGTTCCTCCAGGGTCTCCGCTAAACTCTGCCTGGGCAGCTTAGACCACCAGAAACCACAGTTCTGAGAACTGGAAACATTTTCCTTGTACTGAGCTGAAATGTGCTCAAGGCTTCACTTGTTTATTTTTGCTCTGCCCTCTGGAGCCCTCTGTGACTGCCCTCCAGAGACTAAGGACAATGACTCTGTCCCCATGGTCTGCTCTTCTAAGGCTCACTTGTCCCAGGTCCCTGTACGGCAGGTTACCAGTCCCTTCTCCACTGTGGTCAATCCCCACAGTTTGAGTTTGTCAGTGCTCCTTTTTTTTTTTTTTTTTTTAAAGAGAGGCTCTCAGAACCTGTAACAATGATCTAGGTGCAGTCTAATCAGCGGGGGAGTGAGCAGGCCTATTACTCTCTCATTGGATGCTATTCTATTGTGCATTCCAAGAGTATTTTAATCTTCTTGTTATCCACCACTAATTCACAGTCAGCTAAAACCACCAAGTCTTCTAAATCTGCAGTCCCCAACCCCCAGGCCATGGCCCCGGTATTGGTCCCTGGCCTGTTAGGAAACAGGCTGTGCATCACTGCCTGAGCTCCACACCACTGTCCCCCAAGCCACGACACTCCACTCCCCACCCCTCTGGCCCGGGGAAAAATTGTCTTCCATGAAATCCGTCTCTGGTGCCAAAAAGGTTGGGGACCGTTGTTCTAAATCACATATTGCTACCTAGGCAGTTAGCCATTTAGACCCAAATACAGGATCGGAACTTTGTCACCATTACGTATAATCATGTTAAATCTGGCCCAGTGCTTTGGCTTGTCAAGAAACTTCTTGTTTCTTTGATCCTGAAGCCATCTTTTCCATCCACAAATGTAATCGGTCTATCAATTATTGCTATTTTTATATAAATCAGAGTTAAAAATGCCTGACAGAAAAGCCCCCAGAGGATAGAGCCCTTTACCTGCTATCAGGAACCTCAAATCAAAGCATTCGTGCCACTGGTTACACACATACACCTCCCACCCTGAATCACACACAGCTCCACTCCAACTGCTCCATCCTCTGACCCAAGTTCTCAGGGAGGGAAAACATCAAAGAATATTCCAGTATACTAACTGGCTGGCTGCCAGGAAAAGAAGGGAGGGAGTGAATAAGGCCTAGTGAAGGGTAAGAAGCGGCAAGACAGGCCTCTGTGAAGCCACCGTGTCTAGGCCCACACTCTGGCACAGGTTAGGCAGGTAGCAAGGCTGCGTCACACCCCGACAGCGCAGGCTCCGCTGTGGCGACAGAGAGGAAATCGATAACCAGGAAACAGAGCCACCGTTGGCAGCTGGAAGGTAGCCAATCGGTATGTCAGACTGGAGGGACTACGCCAGGAGAGACAAGACAGGCGAGGGTCCCGAGGGGAGCAAAGCAGGGAAGGATCCTGTGAAGCAGAGTCTGGACATGCTCAGCGGACTCTGAGCTGCGCTGTCTACGTGGCAGCCACTCGCTACATGTGGCTATTTGCCTTTATTTTATTATTATTATTTTTTAACTTCAGTAGCATCTATTTGCCTTTAAAGGAAAGTAAAATAAAATTTAAAAACTTCAGTCCCTCAGTCACATTAGCCATATTTCAAGTGCTTCAATAGCCATGTGCAACTAGTGGCTTCTGGACAACACAGAAGGCCATTTCTATCATTACAGAAAGTTCTGTTGCACAGTGCTGTTCTAGCGCCTTCCAGGTATACTTCCAGGAAAGGGCCAACCAGGTAGGATATCATTTTATGATGGTTATTTTTCCTTTGCTTTCCTTCAAGACCCAGCTCAAATACCAAGTCTTCCAGGAATCTGTCGCTATGCTTGGTGTGTGGTTGTATCCTACAGGCAGCAGAGAATTCTGAGTTATGCAGTCCTTATGGTAATACATGGAGATCTAGATAGGACTTAATATGGAGATCCTAGCACAGCTATTTGTCGATCCTTAATCTTCTTCTGCCTGGGGAAGGCTTCTTCCTTGACAAAGCAACTAGTTTTGACCTATCGTCCACAAACATTACACAGGCCATCTTGGCCAGGCAGTCAAGAAGGTGAAGTCAAGATCTGATTTGCTGGATGCAAGATAAATCTTGTCATCTTACCTGTGGGCCCTCACTAAATTTTCAGTCTGCCTTCTTTCTATTTTAATTTCCTGTCCTAGAAGCTCTTAGAATTTTTAATAGGATCTATCAATTCTACCTTCTACATCTCTCCAGGATCTGTCCCTTCCTTCAATACCCTCGGATCATTTCTCATCTCTCTCCTTTCCTACCCATCCCCCTTACTGCCACCCAAGTGCTGTAAGAGCCTTACCTGCCCATGACATGCTCCTCCCTAAAACCCTTCAGTGGTCTCCATGACATCATAAAGGCCAGGCTCCGTGGACCCCACTACCTCTCTGGTTTCAGGTCTTTCCACTTCCTGATGTGTAACATACACTCCAGCGTCAACGCCTACTGTGCCCAGAACAAGATGCCCTTTCACATCTCTGTGCCTTTGTCCTCGCAGCTCCTTCCGTCTGCAGTGCATCCCCTCCCCTTATTGCCTGGTGAATTTCTACACCCCTGTTAAGATCCAGTTTAGATTTTATCTCTTTTGAGAAGCATCCCCTGAACCTGAGCCCTCAGACAGATTTAAGTGATCCATCAGCTGTGCCCAGACACTGCAGGCTTTGGTCATATCCTATCCTGAGTATGACACTCATGAGTCTGTTTCTCCCACTAAACTGCGAGGTCTCAAGGGCAGGCAGCACATCTGACTCATCTCTTATCCCCAGTGGCTGGCACAGGACCTGACTCATAATAAACACTTACTAAATGCCCAGTAGAATGAACAACAATCTGTGCCATTATGAGGTTCCACTGTGACTGAGAACGAAGAGTCTGAGAATCCTCTGTGTGGCTCGTTGTTGCCGCGCTCCGTGGGGTTCACCCACGCTGACAGAGGCCTAGGGACAAGTGGCCTGGTGGTTGAAGATGTGGGGCAAAGTGAGAGGCCTGCAGCTGTTCCCATTGAAAGCCTCACTGTCTTCTGGCTGTTACCCTGGCAGACGGTGTGGCTGCACAAGCCCATTCCTTGTTTTTCATGAAAAAACACAGGACCCCTTGAAGAATGCTCTTATAGGGACCCATCTGTGGCCAACTCTATGGGGGAGAATTACGGGCAAGGGAAGAAAGCTCTTAGTAGAATGGAGAAGATGAAACATTGCTACTCTTACATAGCAAGTGGTATGTCCCTGGCTATGGAATGCAAGAGCTAACAACACTTGCATACAGTATTTTTAAATGTGCACCATACCTTAGTGGTTAGCAAGACATTTCTACTAATAGCATCTTCTTTAGCCCATTGTCTACCCTGAGAGGCAGGCAAGGCAGGGCTGGGGTTGTTTGTAGATAAGGAAACTAATATCCAGAGAGGTAAAGTGACTTGCCTAAGGTCACACACATTGTAAGCAAAGGCCCGTAAAAGCGAAGTCACTTTCCCAGCATCATGAAGTAACAATCAGAACTATAACGTATGGGGGTTATTTTTAAAATCTTTCCTGGGGTTTCTTGTTAGTAAAATGCTTAAAATCAGAAACAGTTTCTAGTAAATTGAGTCTGTAGAGGATTTTTAGGCATCTCTTGGGAAATTTGACTAGATGACATTAAAGATTTCTTCCAGCTATGAAATTCTATGAAATTTAGTGTTTACTGTTTCCCAGGTTCATGTAACTCCAGAAATAATCAGCTTTCAAGTAATTGCCAAAACAAATAGCTCTCTGGCCCAGCCCAGCATCCCTGTCTGGCTTGCCAAAGAGTCTCAAGCCTGTTATTTACTTATTCTATCATGCACTCATCAATCTATTCTTTCTACTCCTTCTATCCCCTAGAACATGGCAATCCTATTACTTGACCAATCATTCATTTCCTCTATTAGAGATAACCAGGATTTAAAGCTAGAGGAGTAATTTCTACATAAGACTAGAAAACAGAACTGTCATCAGGCATTATTGAGACCGTAATTTAATTTCCATTAAAGGGGAATTATATTGACTGGATTCATGAAGGTTCAGTCTATTTCTTTCTTCTCAGAGAGATGAGTAAATCCATTTGATTGGCATATTTGGTAGTGGGATATGAAGGGGGTTTTTGGTAGGTCAGTGTAGGTGCATGATTTTCTGGAAAGCACAGTCGGCCTTGGTTGGATGGACAAGTTCTGTCTGACAGGATTCTCCTCAGCCTCCCTGCGTGAGAACAAAGTACTGTGCATCCATGTGAACCGGGTAAAAATGGAAGTTAACAGCAGTGCAGTGGAAACAGATACCCGCTATCTCTTGATTCAAGAGAACAGGCTCTGTCCACTGCACCACATACTTTTTGGGGCAATAATTGCTCCTATTAGTTAGTGTTTCCTGAGAAGTTAAAAAATAGGATATCATTAAAGTGATTTCATTTTCATTAAGAAGTCCAAGGCCGTTCAGATAGAATAATTATAGGTAATTCTCTGTGTTGCTAGCAGCCTTTGAGGATGACTATTCTGTCTGGGGTTATTTTAATTTCTCTCTTGATTATCAAGAACATTGTGACATTTAAAGAAGAATAAGATGTGCTTCTTGCTGATGGAGGGACCCTCATTACAAAGTTCTGGGCTAGGCCTGCC
Source organism: Indri indri (assembly GCA_004363605.1). Classification (NCBI taxonomy): domain Eukaryota; kingdom Metazoa; phylum Chordata; class Mammalia; order Primates; family Indriidae; genus Indri; species Indri indri. The sequence goes on along the minus strand of RJWJ010009884.1, from coordinate 3,475 downwards.
ACCTGGCCTGCAGACCTTGCTGTGTGACTCCCACACAGGTGGCCACCAAGGCTGAGCAAGGCTGGCTGCTTTAGAATGAGATGAGTGCACCATCCATAAAGGGTGACAATATAGAACACAAGGAAGCACAGAGGAGGTCTTCATCCTCACATCGAATTTGTCCAGGATATATGCTGATAAAATCAGATAAGATCATATCCTGAGCTCTGTTAGAGATACTCCCAGATGCTTAGCAGAATGCCAGGCAAGAAAGACCTGGCAATACATTTCCTGTCTGCTAAAGTGACTCCTTCTTTTCCCTTCTCAACCTGGCTAAAAGTATAACCTAAGTGTCACTAAATAGTAACAAAATACAAAATACAAAAAAGCCTAACATTTGTTGAGCAGATTGTGACCGAATATCAATTAGCTAAGTGTGTGGTATGCAGACGTCCCCAGAGCTAGCTCACCCAGAGGAGGGCTTGGTGGGAGGGGGAACAGATGGTGTCAGGGAATGAGGGAGCAAGGCAGGCTGCCTCCAAGGGGAAGCACTGGAGCCAGTGCTCATGACCTAGTTGACAGGTTAGAATGGTGCAATTGCCATTTATGTCCATCGAGTGGCAGTAGTTCTAGCCAGAGGAACCTGTACTGCAATTGGTCGAGGCAACAACTATCTGCTGAATGTATACCATGTACCAGGCCCTCTGGCAAACACCAGGAGCGGAACCATTTTGAAGGTTGCAATTTGCCAGCAGTGGTCCCTTTTGGGCAGGGACTGATCTAGACTCTAAACTGCAAGTCAGGGGATAGAATTCCACACAAATGGGGCTACATCTAGTACTATTCTATGCCAGAAAAGCTACAACTCCAAGAGGGGAAGAATTAGCTAAAATAGGAGAGGCTAGTTTTCAACTACAGACCTTGTGGTGAGTAGCTGATATGAATAACAGTGGGTCAGTGACCGGCCAGGGAGTAAGTTGGGTCTTAATGCTCTGTCCCTTCTGAATATAAACCAGCCACTGGAAAGGGCAGTTTGGTTTTAGTATACATTTGGACATGATCTAGAAGTTTTGCGAAAGGAAAGGAATTACATAGGCCAGCATTTCCTAAGATGTGGTATACATACCATTTGGGGCAGTGCAGATAATTTTAGATGAAACCGTATTGATTTTAATGTGTCTTATAAGAAATATAACTTATTATACCATAAACCTGTGATTTCACAGGTGATATTGTTGGTTTCCCATTTATAATGGTGATATAAATTTTACATTTGAACTACTTTAGTACAGATGAGTTTATTTGAAGAAAAATATTAAGTAAATAATAGCACAGGAGAATATTAATACAAGAACATGGCAAAAGTCACAAAAATGGAGTGTAAACAATTGGAAAGTTTGGGAACTACTTCATTAACCCAAGAGATAAGGTGGACTAACTTACAGACAAATGAGTTTGGAATGCCACACAGGGGAAGGGAAAACAGTAGAACTGCCAGAGACTCTGGATTCCAGTTCCAGCTGCCACCAAGCTTGCTGGCTTCTGGCTTCTCTTTGGGTCTCCATTTCCTTAGCTATCAAATAACTCTGATGCCTGCTTAGCTTTATTATTTGGTGTTTCTATTTTACTTTTTACTATTGAGATTATGAGCAATCACAGTAACAGCCAGCACATTAAGGTCTGCTTTGTGGCAGGCACTGTGATGGATGCTCTCCATAAGTCATCATTCTTAATTCTCATAACAGCCTTAAAGGGTAGGTATTATAATGCCCATTCTATGTATGAGAGAGTTGGGGCTGGAAGATGTTAGGAAACTTACCCAAGGTCACACAGGGCTTGATTTGAATTAATTTAGATCTGACTCCAGAGCCTGTGTTTTTTCCCTGAGCCTTGCTGTGTCCTAGTAGTTAATTCCTATTCACCCTTTAAAACTAAGCTCAAGAACATCTCTTTCAGGAAGGCTTCTTTGGCTGCATCCATCCATCTTGTTTAGATGTCTCTCCTCTGTGTTCCTGTACTTTTCTACGTATGTGTTGATTTGCCTTTGTATCCCCTGCATAATTCTGGGCACAGAGTAGGTAGTCAACAGATGACGGCAGAACAAGGGAGGGCACAAAGGAAAGGGAGAAAGGGAAGAAAGGAGAGGGAAGGAATTACAAAAGAAAACATATTGCTACCTTATTTTATTAAATTCTAAAGAAGCAGAATTGAGCGAAAGGAGAGGAAGGTGGTTAAGCACATGGCCGCTAGATCCAAACTACCCAGCTTTGTACTTACTAGGGGTGTGACTTAGGGCACAGGTTCAAGGCCTGTGCTTCAGTTGCTTCCTCTATAAAATAGGGATAGCAGTGATAACTACCGTAAAGGATGTTGTAAAGACTAAATGAGTTATTATATGTAAAGTGCTTAGAACAGTGCCTGGGATATGGTAAGCAAGTACTTAATAAATATTGGCTATTATTATTATTATTTCTGTGACACAAAAATGAAAAAACTATTAAAAAGTAAAAAAAGTATGTAACACTATTATATACATATAGAACTTCTTCATTTTCCTAATTCTACTTGTTGACTGATGCCAGAATCATTCCAAGGCAGTTATGAATAAAGACAATTATAGCCATAGGATGAACAATGCAATATCCTCATCTTTCCAATCCCATGGTAGCAGCATTAAGCATTCCATCTCTACTCTCAGAACATTTAGAAATATTCATGGTAAAATAATCATACTGTATTATATTCTAAGTGCGGATTTAATTGTTGTCTCTCACCCTCAATTTGACTGTGAGTTCCTTGAAGGAAAGGACTCCTGTTTGGTTTCTCTGTCTCCAATTCTTAGCAAAGGTTTTGGAAAGAAATAAATTCCCCATAAATGTTTGCTGAATAAATACAATAGAAAAGACGTGCATATATATGAACAATAAAATAAAAAATATTAGGTGATATTTACCATAAAATATGCTCAAATCAAGTGTGGGTATAGCTCAGAAAGGAGGTAGCACATCTAGGTAGGAAAAGGCAGTAGAACGGAATGGTTAAACCTTTGAACTTTAGAGTCAGATAGACTTGGTTTTAAGCCCTAACTCTGCCACTTAGGAGCTTACATGACCTAGGGCTATAACCTAACCTCTTTAATCAATAGTTTCCTTATCAGTAAAGTGTGAATAATATTAATCAGAAGAATTAAATGAGATAATGCATGTAAAGTGTCAGCTGGCCATTATGAGTTTGCAGAGTGGTTAATATCTCATCATGTTGCCATCATCATCATCGTCATCATCATCAAAGGCTTTGTTAGAACTCAGGAAAATTAACAAGAAAAAATCAAACAACCCTATCAAAAAGTGGGCAAAGGACATGAACAGAAACTTTTCAAAAGAAGACAGAATAATGGCCAAAAAACATATGAAAAAATGCTCAACATCTCTAATCATCAGGGAAATGCAAATCAAAACCACAATGAGATATCACTTATCTCCAGTGAGACTGGCCT
>RJWJ010009883.1:0-48742 GCA_004363605.1 Indri indri | reverse complement strand
CCAAAGAAACACTTCAGTTGTGTGATTCTGCCCTGGGCACTGATGACCCATTTGAAGCTCAACATCATCCCCAGTGACATCTTTGGTGCACCTGTCCTGGATTACTCGTGCTTGGCTTCAGGCACTAATTTTCTTTTGTCATACAACCCAATCCATTAAATGTCTGCTAGAGTTTTTCAGGCCTGAAGAGAAAAAATTTGTTTGGCCCAGGCCCAGGATAAGATGAATCATTCACTGCTTTCATTCATTCATATATCACATATATGCTTCTCTCTGACCTTCTCTTCCTCATTCCCTAACATACATAGGTGTAACAAAAGCTCTGGGATATTTTTACTATATAACAGACTTCCTGGCAGAAGAAGAGCAATAGCTCTTTGGTCATGCTTGGAAAAGTGATAGAAAAAAAAAAATTGACACAAACTCTTTTTCAGGAATTGTGTTTTGATAGTGTGTGTATTAGCAAGATGCCAACCTGCTGGTAATCTAGCAAATATTAGGTCCTATAACTGAGATGTACTTGTGGTCCTGAAAACTCTACACAGCCCATAAGAGAATTCCCTGTACAATAGCATGAGCAAGACATGTATCTATTTTGTACAGTTGTCTTTATTATGATATTTGGCATTTTCAAGCCTATGGCAGTATGTGAGAAAGGTGGACCTTCACAAAGATACTAACCACACAACATAAAAGGAGTTAAAACTTAAAGTGGCAATTTAGTATTCTCTTCAAAGGTTAAGTACATATGTTGTTAATAATCAATTTATACTTTGGCATGATATATCAGACTTTACACCTGGAAAAATTGTAAAGGCAGAGGTTAAAATATGTCTATATGTTCACCTATATCTATAGCTATAGCTATACCTATGCTCTTTAACTTATGATAATTACAAATAAATATGATATTATTTAGTTTTATACCAGGATATAAATACTAGTCACTTCTATCCATTCGCCTAGCTTGGCTTCTTTGCTATGCACCCCAAGCCCATCCGTAACTGACCTACCTCCTACTTGAGTCTACTTATGATCATAACTAACACCTCTCACTTACTAAGTGATTATTAGACATAAAGCATACTAAGCACTAGATCATTCTCTAACTCAGAGTGGACATCAAGACAAAGGAAAAAACAAAGAAAATAATTTAAATCATTTATTGAATGGCAACTGAACCTAACCATATGTCAGATAAAGCAATCTTTATTTTATTTTATATTTTATTTCAGAATATTACAGGGGTACAAATGCTTTGGTCACATAAATTGCCTTTGCACAGCCCAACTCAAAGCTGTAAGTGTGCCCATCCCCCAGTCATCATGCACCACACCCATTAGGGGTGATTTTACCCATTCCCTCTACCCTCTGCCCCATCCCTGATGAATGTTGCTTCCATATCTGCACATTAGGTGTTGATTGATTAGTATCAATTTAATGGTGAGTACATGTGGTGTTTGTGCTTCCATTCTTGTGATACTTAGAAGAATGGGCTCCAGATCCATCCATGATAATGCAAGAGGTATAAGTTCCCCATTTTTTTATGGCTGAGTAGTATTCCATGGTATACATATACCACATTTTATTAATCCACTCATGTATTGATGGGCACTTTGGATTGTTTCCACATCTTTGCAGTTGTGAATTGTGCTGCTATAAACATTGAGTGCTGATATCTTTTTAACAGAATGTCTTTTTTTTGCCTTTCGGTAAATACTCAGTAATGGGATTGCTGGATCAAATGGTAGTTCTACTATTAGTTCTTTGAGGTATTTCCATTCTCCTGTCCATGGAGGTTGTACTAGTTTGCAATCCCACTAGCAGTGTATGAATGTTCCTATCTCTCTGCATCCACACCAACATTTGTTGTTTGGGGACTTTTTGAAAAAAGCCATTCTCACAGGAGTTAAGTGATATGTCATTGTGGTTTTGATTTGCATTTCTCTGATTATTAGAGATGTTGAGCATTTTTTCATATATATATATTTTTTTGGCCATTATTCTATCTTCTTTGGAAAAGTTTCTGTTGATGTCCTTTGCCCACTTTTAGTGGGGTTGTTTAATTTTTTTTTCTTGCTGATTTGCCTGAGTTCTTTATAGATTCTACTTATCAGTCCTTTGTCGAATGTAAAGTATGCAAATATTTTCTCCCATTTTGTAGGTTGTCTATTCACTATAATGATTGTTTCCTTGGCTGCACAGAAGCTTTTTAATTTGATCAAGTCCCATTTATTTGTTTTTGTTATTGCTGTGATTGCTTTTGGGGTTGTCTTCATAAATTCTTTGCCTAGGCTGATGTCTGTAAGTTTTTCCAACATTTTCTTCTAGAATTCTTATGGTTTCATGCCTTAGGTTTAAGTCTGTTATCCATCATGAGTTGATTTTTGTGAGAAGTGAGAGGTACAGATCCTGTTTCCGTCTTCTACATGTGGCTATCCAATTTTCCCAGCACCATTTATTGAATAAGTATTTTTTTCCCACAGTGTATGTTTTTGTCTGCTTTGTCAAAGATCAGATGGCAATATAAGGATGGTTTTATATATGGGTTCTCTCTTCTGTTCCATAGTCTATGTCTTTGTTCTTGTGCCAGTACAATGCTGTTTTGGTTACTACAATCTTGTGGTATAACTTGAAGTCTGGTAAATTGATGCCTCCCAATTTGTTCTTTTGGCTTAAAGTTGCTTTGGCTATATGGGGTCTTCTCTGGTTGTCCATATGAAGTGTAAAATTATTTTTATAGATCTGTGAAAAATGATGTTGGTATTTTAATAGGGATTGCATTGAATCTGTAGATCACCTTGGGTAGTATAGACATTTTAATGCTGATTCTGCTGATCCATGAGCATTGCATGGTTTTCCATTTGTTTATGTCCTTTGCTATTTCTTTCCTCTGTGTTTTGTAGGTCAATTTGCAATCCTGATTTTAAAGAGCTGACACTACAAAGTGAGAAAGAGACAACCACCAAAGATAGGCAATTCAACATTGTTAAGTGCTAACTAATATGCAGTTAATGATGCCTTCATGGCTTAATGGGAAAAACAAACTTAGAAACTAAAAATGTAGAAATTGTTATAATTTAGGTATGTGCAAAGTACTGTAAGCACAAAAGTGAAGCTGTATTAATAGATTACTAACATTAGAAGGAAATATAAAACATAGTGGTTCTAGTAATTCTGTCTTTGAAAGTCAAGAATGGCCTCATAGTGATGCCTTTTGAGATGGGATAATGAATGAGCAGACATATGCCTGGTGAAGAAAAAGATTTGCTTAGACAGACTTCTACTTCATGAATGCAGAGTGTTTTGAAGGGTCCCAGTAGGCTCTGTAGGTGAACAGAGAGCCAGTCTTTCAGGAGCATGATCTATAGCATATGGCATTATGGGAGGTGAAAATAGTTAGAAGGCAGAGTGGAAAAGGACCTCTTTAAGCAAAACGTTGTAACATTTATCCCACAAGAAACAGGTGGTCAAGAGGGACTTACTTATCAATTAGTTTACTTTGTATCTCTATCTCTTTCCCTTCTTAACTTTGTTATTTCTTTTCTCTTTCTTCCTTTTTTCCTCCTCTTCCTCCTCTTCTTCCTTCATTCTACTCTTTCTTCTCTTCCTATTTCTCTTTTTTTTTTCTTTTGTTTTTAAATGAAGAATTATCCTTTTAATGGTAGTGGGGTAGATGGAATAGGACTGGGGGACACTGTTGGCATGTTGAACAGGTAGAAAATTTAGAAATACTCCATGAAGGAGTTGATGAGGGGCTTCCATAAGAAAGTATCTGATAAAAGAAGAACATGGGCATTTCCTCTACAACCATAGATAGCAAAAACAAGAAAGTTCTCTGCTTTACTTCCCTAAGCCTGGTGTATCACGCCAGTGCCTGATACAATATAGGCAGACTGTGGAGGTATATGGTTTGCAAAACAACAACAAAAAAGTGAATAAATGCATAGTTTATATTTTGTAATCCTGAATGAGTTGGTGTTGCCTTTTACCAAAGACAAAAACAAAGAATATGGAAAATGTTTGCAAGGGAAAAAGGGATAGAGAAGTTCTACTTTTGTTTTGTTGAAAGTTTGTTATGTCCCTGGGATGAAGTGATATCTGTATTCAACAAAAACGGAAATACAAATATTAGAATAAGGGAAAGCAGGAGAGACAGTTCCCAAAAGATGAAGTTTCATCTCAGTTATACGAGACAGATAATGTAAAGGGTTTTATGTCAGGACGAAATTAGTTGTTCACTTTCAGAATGAACATCAGCAATTTCTAGCTGTTAGAATGTCAACTAATATTTCTCAAGAGACACTGTCATAAAGATAAATTTGGGAGCCTTAAAATTACTTTTTTTTTCTTTCAAACATGAGCATTTTGCCTTTTCCATCCATAGGTCAAGCATAATAATCTGGAGGCACATGTCTGTCTTCTTTGGAAGGAAAAACTTTGCTCAAAGAAAAATGACATCTCTTCCCCAAGATTAGACCCAAGAATATTAAGCCAGGAATAAGGCAGCCAATTCTGTTCATGATTATGACCAAAAGGGAAAGCAGAGAATTTACATTTTTAAAAGGCTACTCAAGTATAAAAATTTGTAAGTTTGATCCTTCAAAATTCACTTTTATGTTGAATGCGTTATATTACCTGAACTTGAGCTCACAATATTTTCCAGAATATAGTATAACAACTGCAAAATATTCATTTTGAGATAGAATTGTATGTTTCCTATATTGTTACTTTTTACTTTACCTTATTTCAAGCTAATCATTAACTCACAAATTGCATATCATGCCCAAATAAACTATTGCGTTAGGCCCACGCAGAACATTAAATGAGAATACTACAAAGTTAGTTGATTCTGGATTATGTAATTACCCACTAATCTTAATAGTGAATTCATTTATTTTAAGAACACCTAGAAAAAATAAGGAAAAAAATATTTTGAATTACTTTTCAGTATGAAATGGTAAAGTCTTTCAAACATATGTATAGTCAGTATACAGAATCTATCTCAAATCATTTCATTGGTCAATTTTCTGCTTCCTTGGTAGAAAAACTTCAAACTTGGTTCCACAAACCAACATAATCAACTTCGTTGTACTAAATAATAAAGTCGTAAGTATTGGTTGAAATTTAACCCCAGTATCCTTGAAACATTCCATAGAACTTTCATATTTCCAATAAACAACCATGGTCAGTAATAATATACTTGGGTAAAACAAAGAAAACCTTGTTATTTCTTTCCAATTCCAAAGCATCAGAGAATGGGTACCAGAAATCTACTTTTAACATTCAAGACGTAGAGTGCATATTTTATTTTGGTCAGGGGGATTGAGAAAAATTGTTGTTTGGAGGTAGTATTTTATTATACTTTAAAGTTTCCACATTGGGTCTTTTCTATTTCTCATTATTTGGGATATTTGGAGAGTGTACTTTGGTTTTTTAGATAACATCTGGTCCTCCCTTGTTTTGGTCAGACCCCCACATCTGCTTGTTATGGAATTTTTCCTCACACAGGATCACCATGACCTCACGAGAGTGGTCAGAAAAAGAGCAGATGAGTGTCCTGAAAACTAAGCCCATGTTTTTCTGACAAATTACTTCAAAGATAAAAAGCAGAAAACAAAACGCACACACATTGTTGGTGCAAAGCAATGAGACAGTGTTTTGGTGATTATTTTAAAATAATTTTTATACTTTATAAAGTGAAAAGAGAAAAAAAGGCAAAGATCTTTAAGGAACCAAAGGATGCAGCTATTTAATTAAAATAGCGATTTGAACATGGTTCAAATACTAAGTATCTGCAATTACAAATATTCAATATTTTTTAAAAGCTAATATATTTAGGTATAGGTCAAAAAGACTAGAATTAGGTATTTGATACTAGCAAATAAATGTCATTTTTTTTCTGAACTGTTGCTTTTTTGTTTAGTAAATTTTTTACATAGTTGTTTGGTTTCGTATTTTTCTTATAAGTGAGGCTAGAATATTACAGCCTGTGTATTACCAGAATTGATTTATTTTGGAATTGCATATCTAATAATAGAAACAGTTCTGGAGATGAATCTCTGGTTCCCTCCCAAAATGTTTGTTTAATTTTCCATATTATAGGAGTATTCTGGTAGAAGGAATAACAGTGCTGCTTTTAGACAAGGAGGATTTTATTTAAATTATTTTCCCTTTAATTACTTAATTATTTGTGAGGTATTTACTTTATTCTGGGGAGGATGAGGGCATGGAGACAGCCTTTCCTTCCTTTATTTTTAGGGAAATGATAACAATTTTAATACTTTAAAAAATACATATGGTATGATCCATATGGTTAAAGTAGCCACATTCAGGATTAGGTTAGAGTTAGAAATTATCTACAGTTAACCTGGTAAATGTTGACTGTTATTAGATGAGCAAAGAAAATTCGAGCATGAGCTCACTATCCAGACAATTTGATTATACAAATAATTTCAACCAAAAAGATGTTGAAATGCTCAGATAATAAAGAAAAATGTGGTGAGCTTGAAAGTTCCAGATATTTTTCACTGTCTTCCTCACGTGAAAACACATTTTTAAGTACGTGAAGCTCAACCTTCTTAAAAATGCAACTTTGGAACAGTGCTGATGTGCTAAATAGGAAATAGTGAAACTCGCAACTGTGGAAAACATCAGTGTGCCTCAAAAATGCAAGCAATGATCCTGGTAGTATAGCATCATAAAGTAATCCATTGAAATGAAAGAAATGTCGTTTCTCAGTTTTCTTGTATCTTTGGGTAGGCTTTTAAAATTTGTCATTTTTAGATCTGCAAGAGGAAATCATTATTATCATGGTCTTTTCATAGAACTATAACATATATTTATAGGGAATGATGACCTTCTTATGAATTACTGGCTTTAGGCATCATAATATATATTAAAGGAGTTGGAAAGGCCAGCAAACAACATGCAAACATTTTATAGGTTTTTTTTTTCTCTTTCCACTTCAATGAATTTATTTGAAAACTGCTTATTTGCCTGAATTTGCCCTGCTGGCAAAATTTTTATACCAGACAGCTACTTTTTATTGTTGCTGCACATCATGAATAACAGCTTTATTTGATGGCAAATGAGATGGCCCAAGTTGCAGCCTTTCCATAAACATATCTGAATTGTTCAATTTCCTTCTCATTGTATAATTTCCACCCTGGCCCTTTGCCTGCTGATATTCAGATAAAGATTTATTCAAGTCATTTTCCAAACTGTCCTATGTTCTTTGCTATCATAAGTGGTAAGATTGCTCAATTCGTATTAGCTATAATACAAGTGCTGCACAGGTTTTTATCAGATATTTCTAAAATCATTTCTTTGTAATAAATAATAATGAGAATAATAAAAGAATGCCTTCAGTTGGGTTTCCAAACACTTGTGGTTTATTAGCAATAGAATTAGTAATAGGATGGCGTAAAGTCACTTTTCTGAAGAACATATCTTAATGAATTATTTTGTTTCCTTCTCTTTCATGTCTTCTAACATGGATTTGGAAATTGTGATTGCTGATTGATTTCAAATGACTTGGCTCTTTGTTTCTCAATTAGGTAAGTGATTCTGATTCTTTGATACTCTTAGGAGTCCGTGGTTGTATTTTAAAATCATTATTCATTGCCAATTTGCTTTGTTGAGTTCTCTGGTCAAATGAAGTAAAAATTGGACATAAATCACCATTTTCAAAAATATATTTAAGATCTTTTTTATCAGTTGGCAAAGGAAATGGACTAATAAGAAGACTCAGTTTGGGCTGTTATGTTCACAGGAACCATATGTTTAAATTGAGTTAAGTGGCTGGCTTTCATGTTCAAACCAGCTATGTCATGTCTTTCCCAGAAAGTTCCAAGTTATACCAGGCTAGTTACTAACCATAACACTGTATTACTTACCCAGCTATAAGAATGCACTCTTTATAGTAGCTACTGACAGTTTGATACACAATCAGTAGCTAACAATTTTCCCAAATCCAAAGGTATCAAGGCTGAAAAAAAAGATTCAGCTTTAGATTCTGTGATATTGTCACTTATAGAGCTGGCATCAGTGAACTACAGCCTATGGGCCAAGTTTGGCCAACTGTGAGGTAAGAATGCTCTTTATATTTTTTAATGGTTGACAAAACTTTTTTTAAAAAAAGATATTTCGTAACAAGAAAATTATACGAAATTCAAATTTGTGTTAAAAAAAGAAACGTTTTGTTGGCACACAGCCATGCTCATCGCTTTACATATTATCTATGGCTGTTTTCACATTACAATCATATGGCCCCCAAATCCTAAAATATTTGCATTCTGACCCTTAACAAGTTTGCTGACCCCGTGGCTTGAGCATCAGCATGTAAGAGGTTAATACCTAAAATCTTCCACTTTGGGGATACAAATAAGAAAGAACAGAGGTAAAATCATTACATAGCCCACCTTTTCTTTAATCACCAGGGAATCCACCATATCTAAAATGATCAGATTGTACCAAATGAAAGAGCAAATCTTGATTGTAGATTTAAATTTTCCTGAAACAGCCTTTTGCATAGTTACATTTCTCATACATTTTGAGCCCTACAACATTCAACCCATTAAGGCTAATTTATTTTACTGCCAGTAGGTCTTTGCACTTTCTCATAGTCATTCAAAGTCCAGTGGCTCATGGGAACTGGGGAAGTGGCATTTTGTGGCTGGTGAAGCAGCAACACATCATGTAAAGAAAAGTAATTCCTAAACTTTTAAATAATTCTCAAGGCTCTGTTTTGACTAAGAGGATTCTAACATTCTATAGATACTGGCTCTTTTGAATTACAAATGATGGTGTTGGAAAAGTGTAATATTCATCATTGCAATCTGACCTAGCACCCAAAATAGCACAAATAAGTATGGTTGTGTTTTATGAAATATATTTTACAGAATTTGTTGGGGACAATGTGAAATATGAGTGGTTATATGCATATTCTGATTAGAAAAACCTTAAACATGATTATAAATATAAATATATTTCATGTTGGCATTTATCAGAAACAGATGCATTTGTAGTTTGAGACAGAAAAGAAGAGAACAAAGAAAGCATTCTTGGAATATTGCAAGAGAGAGCAATGTAGAAATCGCTAGATATTAAGAATATGCATTATCTTCTAGGTTTAGGCCACTGGGAAATAAAGCTTCTGTGTGTGTATTTGATATATAATGACAGGCACAAAGAGAAAGGCAAACGTACTATGGATATTCTAGTATGGTACAATTATACAGTATGTTTTCTAACCCTTTTCATGAAAATTTGACATTACTGTACCTCAGATAGAAGCAGCAGGAATCACCAGGGAAAGAACAGCTGGATACTTTATTAGGTTTTATGTTGTACATAAGGAGACCATGTTTTCCATTGTCAGTGTATAAAAGAAAATGAAAGCTCTGGGCATCATTAAAGTCTTGAAAGCGTAGGATGTGTCAGCTCTGTTCTCTCAACACCTGGATTGAAAGCACAGTGTGAGGTCACTGTAAAACAAAACCAGACCGTCTGCCCTGGTTGGAATTTGAACAGTTGATTTTAAAAATAAAATAGTTCATTTGTTGCAGAGAGAATTATTCCTTTCTAACTAGACAGTTACTTGTATGGACATAAATGTATGTGTCTACTTGAATATGTTTTTTACAATATTGCACCTGAGTATCTTTTTCCTATACCTTAAGGGGCAACAGAAGGCTTTTAGGCTTCAGAGAGCTAGAAGATTCCCCATTTGCTGGCACTCATGGTGTTGCACTTTTGATGAACATTTCTCTCTGGTTTCCATTTGTCTCCTTTTTTTTTAACCATTTTTGTTGACTCCACCCCCACACACTATATTCTTATTGGTGTAGGCATTGTTTTTCTCCTTATAAACACGTTTATTTTGGGGACTATTTAACTATATACCTTTATGTATTCCACAAGGCTCATCACTGTATCTCTCATACAGCAATTGCCTTTTAAGTGCTGTATTAGTTGTCTCAGGCTACCGTAACAAAATACTACAGACTGGGTGATATAAGTGTTAGAAATTTATTTCCTCACAATTCTTGAGGCTGGGTGTCAGAGATCGGAATACCAGCATGGTCAGGTTCTGATGAGGGCTGTTCTCCAGACTTGCAATAAGGCCATAGTGCTATTGGATGAGGGCCCCACCCTTGTGACCTCATTTAACCTTAATTATTACCTAAAGATAATATTTCCAGATACAGTCACATGGAGAGTTAGGGCATTAACATATGAATTATGGGGGAACACAGTTCAGGTCAGAGCAATTACCTTTGACACAAATTGAGTTATGTAAGCAAGAGAGAGGACTGAATATTTCTCTTCACACAAAGCTGTAAGAGCTCTTTGTCTGTAGGCTTAGGCCACCTGTGTCTTATCCATCAGTTGGAGTATTTTCTTAATCTCCATCAAATGCTCATATTAAATCTAGTAAATTACAAAATGTTTTTCAAATATTAAAGAATGTTCTACATTCTGGTTCTAATCTCTTCTTTTATCATCCTAAAAAACATGCAGAGATTGAACCCTGATTCCATCAATTATTCATGAATCCACTTACTCATATATTTAACATTGACAACGTGCCCAACCACATGCAGGAGGGGTACAGACTGACAGGCAAATGATCTGACCTGACAACGTTCTACCCTTTAGTAACTCCTAGTTGGCAAGAAGGACAGTTTCAGAGCAATATGTTAAGTGCTTAACATAATTTGCTCTTGAAATAAAAATGAATCCGTGCCCACAATCCTTGGTAAATTAGAGACTTCTCAATGGTGAGTAACATCTGATCATGAGATTGAATTTGCAGTTGAAGAAAGAAAGGGAGTAAACACCAGGCAAAGAGAATGGCAAGTCAAAGCAAACATGGGTTAATAAGAGCTTTACCCCAGAGTCTGCAAACCATTTATACTGAACAAAATGAAAAGAATGAAATGTTCTTAAGGGTTCTTTTTCTGAGCTCCTGCTATGTGTCAGGTTCCAGCTTATATGAGTCTGTGTAGAGTGGTAAACAAGAATAAACTCTCTGTTCTTGAGTTGATTTCCTAGGGCAAGGGAACAACTAATAAATAATTAAGGAAATAAGTGACCAAGGGCTATAAATGCGAGGAAAAATGTAAAAATCACCTTAATATAGCAGGATGGGCTATAGTGAGCCTCCTTATGTGTGGTCAGAGAGGTCCTCCTGAGAAGACAATGAGAAGGAAATGTTTGACTTAAAATTGGAATTGTAAGAATGGGTCAGCCATGCAAAGATACAGGTAAATGGAACAGCTTCCTTTGTATATCAAAAATAGATTTTTCTTAAAATGTGATGTAATATATGGACCTTACTTTAAAATATACATAATAAAAAGTGGGGGGTATAATGGACTGAATGTTTGTGTCCCCCAGATCCATATATTGAAATACTAACTCCCAAGGTGATGGTAGTAGGAGGTGGGGCCTTTGGCAGGTAATTAGGCCATGAGGGCAGAGCTCTCATCAATGGGATTAGTGCCCTTATAAAAGAGGCCCAAGAAAAGTCTCCAGTTCCCTTCCGCCAGGTGAGGATATAGTGAAAAGGCGCCATCCATGAACCAGACAGTGGACCCTCAACACACTCCAAATCTGCTATCACCTTGATTTGGAATTCCCAGCCTCCAGAACTGTGAGAAATAAATTTTTGTTGTTATAAGCCACCTAGTATAGGGTATTTTTGTTATAGCAGCCCAAATGGACTAAAACAAGAGATTGAAAATATAAGATTAACAAATGAGATGGAGGCAGTGGTAGATCAGTAAGAAATTGTATGGTTGTTAACGACGGGGGCGGGCGGGGGGTGGTTCTTAGAAATCCACTATAGATTTTCTGTAATTTCATATACATTTGAAAATATTCACATTAAAAACCTTTTAAAAAATGTTTTCTCCATCTACATACTGTTTCTTTTTGATATCGTTCATTACTCATTAAACTAAATTGAAGAACATTACAATGAACAATTTTTGAGAGAGATGGCATGCATCATCTACTGCGGCATGACAAATTACCCCAAAGTTTAGAGGCTTAAAACAACAATCGTTTATTATCCCTCGCAGTTTAATTTAGGATTCTAGCTTAGGAACCCCCCCCCCCAAAAAAAAAAAAACTCATTAAAAACCCTTATGAGATTTCAGTCAAGATGCCATTCAGGGCTATAGTCATCTAAACTGGCTTGACTGGGTGAAGAATTTGCACCCAAGGTGCTTGACTCACAGACTGACTAGTTGACGCTGGTTGTTGGCAGGAGGCCTCACTTCTTCCTATTGGGTTTCTCCACAGTGCTGCTCGTGCGTCCTCACAATATGGTGTCTAGCTTCTCCTGGAACAATCTAAGAGTAGTTAGAAACAGCAGTGTTGTTTATGACAGGCTTGGAAATCACGCATCTTTACTCCGCATTACAGCATTGGTCCTAGAGGTCAGCCCTATTCAGTGTGGAAGGGACAACACAGGAATGCTAATACCAAGAGATGAAGGTAATTAGTGGACATGTTAGAGGCTGACTACAACAGGGAGAAACAGTATATTTAGTATTTAAACAAATAATGTTGATATCGTGCTCACTACATTGATACCCCCCAAATAAATCCCTGTTACTGTTTAAAAATTACTGTTTTTAAACAGTAACTAGCATAATTATCTTTGAACCTTGATCTCCATAGTTTGTAGAGTACACAGTTATATAATGATGTCTTTCTTCTGGTCAGGTATTTAAATTAGCTTTTTCTAATGGAGTAATGACATTAAATAACTTCGTAAATCAAAAGGTGAAAATATATGCCTAGAATAAATTATCAAGACCTTGTCCAGCATAATTGATGGTGATTATTTTTCTGGTATACTCTTCAATTCATTACTGTAATAATCTTTTCAACCAATTAACAGTCAATTTGGTCTGTTACGTTAAAATGTTAGCCACATTATTTTCCTGTTAATGTAGGTTAAATGTTAATTATGCTGTTGTATAGTGGCTAAGATGGTATATTCTGAAATTACATACATTATTGGTTGATTTTTTGGCTGTCATATATTAATGTGCTTCATTATTATTATGCTAATTTTAGTATGAAGCATACCATATTGTGTGTTACTGAAACAAAATTGCGCATCATATATTGCTTTCAACCAAACATTAGGCACTTGGGGCTCTATAATTTAGGATTAGTTTACATGACTAAACAGGTAATGAAATTCTTTAATTCTTAAGCTTGCATTTGGTGTATTTAGGATGCATTTTTCAATGTATTCTGAATATTTGTAGGTCAAAGTGTAATCTCCTTTACAACAAATATAAATTGTGATTTTTAAGTTAATTGTATATTTAAGCTTCCTGAGTGTTGTGCTTTATCAACATGACTATGATCATTTCTCCAATTGTATTAATACTAATAAAAGCATGGCATACCAAGTTACATCCTGGGCCCAGAGTCATTACCCCTCATTTCACTCTTACAACATCAGCTATTTTTAATGACAGTAAGCAGCATTTTGGACATAAAGTTTGTACTAGTTTTCTATTGCTGTATAACCAATTATCACAAAGTTAGTGGCTGAAAACGGCACCCATTTATTATGTTACGGTTCTATATGTCAGAAGTCCAGGATCATCTGCTTTTCTGCTCTGGGTTCACATGGTTGAAAGGTGGGTTCACCGGCCTTTCTGGAAGTTCTAGGGATGAATCTGCTTTTTAGTTCATTCAGATTATTGGCTAGAATTCATGCCTTATAGTTGTGTAACTTAGATTCCCTTTTCCTTCGCAGTGTTGGCTGAGGGTCATTCTCACCTTCTAAAGCCCACCTGCATTCCTTGTCTTGTGGTCCACTTCCTCCATTTTCAAAGCCAGTGCAGGGATCAGGGCCTTCTCAAGTCTAGCATCTCTCTTAATACCCGTCTCCTTTGTCCTTTCTCCCTCCTGGCAGAGAAGTTTCTGTTTTCTTAAGGGTCCCTGTTATTAGATTGGGCCCAGCTGTGGGTACTCTCCCAATTTTAAGGTCAGTTGATAAATAACTTCAAGTCCATCTAAAAAGTCCCTCTACAGTAGTGCCTGATTGAATAACCAGGGAAAGGGAATCTTCCAGGGATATTTTTGGAGTTGTGCCTTTCACAGGTTTGTTGGTTGATTAGAAGCTTAGAATGATGTTACTTGAGTGAGCCCTTTCAGGAAAAATTCTATTTAAATTGAGTCCTCAGTGACACAGGAAGATATGGAGAGAAAACCCAGGAAAACATGCTAATTTCAAG
Organism: Indri indri; assembly: GCA_004363605.1. NCBI lineage: Eukaryota > Metazoa > Chordata > Mammalia > Primates > Indriidae > Indri > Indri indri. The sequence continues at coordinate 34,469 of RJWJ010009883.1, read as the reverse complement.
TGCAACATAAAGCCTTAAAGTTCCTATTTGACATTTCCCGTGGCCTATCAAGAAAAACAGACACCGACACAAGCCAAAACAAGAGCAATATATAAATATCTCATATTCCAAACGTTATTTCTGATTATATATTAATAAACAGATATCATACTTTGTCCTTCTGTGTTCTTAAACCATTGTTGTAGCAATTTTCCCTTTCTCCTTTCCTCTTGTCTGAAGCATTCCCATCAGCACAAAACTATAATGTTTATTTCTCTCACTAAAAAAAAATACAAAAAACCTATATTGTGTCATTTCTCCCCTTGTTTCTCCGTGCCTGTCTTTTCTGCCTGCAATTTCTTTCCATTTTTTTTCTTAAACACACTCTAAAATTCAACCTCTTTCCTAATCATTCTACCCAAACTGCTGTTCTGATAAACCATGGTGACTTTCACATTATTAAATATGATGGCCATGTCTGAATATTCATCTTAATACAACCATAACCAGCATTTGACACAGATGATCACTCCCTCATCCTTGATACACTTTCTTCACTGGGCTTCCAGGACAATCACCCTTGCATTTTTCATCTCCTGCCCGCCTAGCTACTCCTTCTCTAATATATGTGCTGGTTCCACCTTCTTGCCCAAACCCTCTGCTTTGAAATGTCTCAACTCATTGATTCTTAGACCTCCTAATTTTCTCTCTTAAAATACTCCCTAGGTGATCTCATCAATTCTCATGGCTTTAACTACCCTCTTTATACGCTGTTAATCACCATATTTATGTCTGAAGTCTGTACGTCTTCCCTGAACTTCCAAACCGATCTCCTCAATATTCCATTTGAATGTCCAAAAGGAATCTCAAAATTAATGTGCTCTGAACTGAACTTTTAAAATTTCTACTTTCTTTCCTAAAACTTGCTCCACTTAAAGTTTTCTGCTCAGTTAGGCCCTAGTTCTTTCATTGACTTTATACAACTTTCTTTCTCTAATCCTTTCCCATGGTGAAAACCTGTTTCTTCTATTTTCAGAATATATATAGATTTCATTCATTTCCTTTGCCAACACCTAAAGTCAAGCAAGCACTACGTTTCACCTGAATTATGGCAAAATCCCTATAACAAGTCCCCCTAATCCTCTCTTGCCCTCATTTCTAATGTTAGCATCAGTGCCCAGCCCATCTCTAACCTCTCTCCTCTCAGCCTCCCCTTTGCCAAATCCTCATTGTCTTCCTTGCTTTTCCTTGCACGCGCATAGCTATTGGCTCTGCCTCATTAGCTTTGATAACAAATTTGTCCAGCTCTCACTTTCTTCACTGCTTCCCTGGAAAACTTCTTCTCGGGGAGGCCTTTCTTTGTTACCTTAAATTGCCAACCCCTCATCCCCACCAGCGGTTTTTTATTCCCCTTTCCTGCGTTTTTCTTCTTCTCACATATCATCAATGTATTCTCTAAACTCTGTGTGGGCAAATATTTTTGTCTGCATTTTTCTCACCTCAGTGCTAGATCCAGAGCCTGGAATATAGTATGTGGTCAATAAATATTTAATGCTGGGAAAAAAGGATAAATGCATGAAAGTACATTGATAAATACTTTGGTGCTGGCTACAATACTTTGAGGTAGACAGTGCAGGTATTATTTTCTTTATTTTCCAAATGAAGGAAATTATATGTCTCGCCCAAGGTCACAAAACTAGTTATGTGTCAAAGATTAAACCAAAATTCAACTCTCATGACTCCTAACCTGGTTTTCGTCCCACTACAATAGGTGCTAAAAATATAGTGTTGTCTGTTCTTGGGAGCTACAGTGCAGTCAGTGTCCCCCAAGAACCTGGAAATAAAGAAATAAGATTGCCTTCTGAGAGTTACGCTATGAAATCGGCATATAATGAATCAGTTACCTTAAAGAACTCGAATTGCTTTTAAACCAAAGGGACCATTACTGATTAACTGGTTTAACATTTCTAAAGAAAGAACATTTTAATAAGAAAAAGCAGACTTTGAGGCACTTCAAAAGGATACTCCAAAGCAAAAGTTGGGCAAATTCGTCCAAGGGGCAGGAGTCTCAGCCAGTGAACTATGAGAATTCCAGAACCTATGGACATATCAGACTTTGATTCATCTCACTAACTCATTTTATTTTCTGATCACATGATCACCAAACAACCTTATGATTAATAATTGATTTTCCATGCAGCTCTATCTCCCTACAGAAGAAAAATCTCTGGCCGTTATGTACTTCCGACATCTGGTCCTGATGTTAGCTATTTCTAATTAAAAATTAATAAATTGACCTTCTGATTATATTTTCGCTTCTGTAAAGCTTACTTTTTGAAGAAAAGTCATACTGATTTCACTGACACACCTAATCTCATCTATTTGATTGTTATATTCTGAAGTTAAAAGAAACAAATGGATTGTGATTTCATGTGCCAAACTCCCTAATTTGGTTAGTTGGATGTGAGTCTCTTCTGCTCCTTCCCCCACTTGTGTTGAATATGAAGATGGTCTTAACATTTTAGCTGTGAGAGAAAATCAACCAGAGCTTCCGTAGCATCTTTCTCCTCTTGAAATGATTGGCAAGAGAAGGCTCTGAAGGAGGCTTCTCTCTAAATTAGAGAAGGACAACAGTCTTCTTTTGAGGGCTTTAGCAGGAGCTGTCAGGTGAACGTCAGCATTTTAGGGAAGAGTTGGTCAAGGGTAGTTCCGGTTTTCAAAGGAGGGAGAAATTTCATTTGTTGATTAGCTGCCATTGTTTTGGCAATTTGGATTTCTATCAAGTGGGTTAGGGAAGGATAGTCTGTGGAAGAACAGAGGAACAGCTGCAAGGAAGATGACTCGAGAGAGACTCAGCAGAAAAAGTTTAGTCTTTCGATGTTTCTCATCACAAACAAATCAGGTTTCTAAATCAGCCAGCCCAAGAGCTAAATACATACTCGTTGACTTTCTGATTTACCAATCACTGTAGGTCACAAATTGTTTTTAATGCTTGTATTTATGCATTTATATATGTTTCAATGTTATGCTTTGGTGGTTTCTCCCTTTTAAAGTGTTGAGTAATGGTTAACAAAGAGCCCAGGGAAAAGATTTCATTTCTAGCAAGAAAGCCTCCTTCCTCTTATTTGTTTGTTTTACTCCTGACTTGCCTTTTTAATTTATTTCACCTAGGAAGAGAAATCTTCGGGAAGCTTATTGTGACAACTCCAAAATTCTATTGTAACATCGTCAGATATTGAATAAATAATTAATTTTAGGGAACAAAAGAGCAGCATAAACATATCAAAACATAGCGGCGTTCTGATACCATAAGAACCTCTGAATGTTAGTCTGAGTGCTAAAAATTATTCTTTCACATCAAGGCACCACTTGGTTACCACAGAAATGAAAAATGAGTCACTGAAGGTGAGTAGGAAAGGGCGATATGACTTGAGGGGGCATGAAACAAGTTATGATGGAAGGTAAAGGGATTAATGATGAGGACAAGGAAGGTTATCCCCAGGCCCAGGAACTGGGACTAGCAAAAATAGGAGGACAAACTGAGATGAGGGATTCTGTGGTTGAGAATATTAAGGTGCCTAATGATAGTCAGCACAAATATTTTCCCTCAACAAAGCATCAAAGTCATCTATATTGAAATACGGAGGAGGAGCATCTATGGGCATCAAAGAGGTCGTACTTTTCTGCAAGTAGAGTGGAGGATCATTCTAATAACCATGTTTCCTGATCAGCCTCAAGCTGTTGAGAGTGAATCAGGAAAAGCGTGTTTTGTTAACACTGAGAGTTAAGTGGACAGTACACAATATAATCTGGGATCTCCAGGACTAAGAGTTGCAGGTGTCAGCGTTTTACGCTAGCATTCTAAAGGAGCTTGTTTTAACCTCAGTCCAATGCACAACAGAATTACATAATGAAAGATTCAGGCTCTTTTTTTTTCTGAAAATGGTATCAAAGAAGGCCTAGGATTTGAACATATAGACAGGCATGACTATAGAAGTGTTGTCAAATTTCTTGACTCCTGGTGAAATAATAAGGGCTTCTTTATAATTTGTGTACCATTCTGTCTCGCGGAAGACATTCTCAAGCAGGCTGTCCGACGCCATGGGTGTCAGACACAGCAATATTTCCAAAAGAAGATACATTGATTACAGAAAACAGTGTGATTTTTTTTCACAGAGTCTAAAGTCCTCACTCATTTGGCAAACCATAAAGAAATTAGGACACAATATGTTTTTATAGAAGAAAACTGTGATATAGATTAAATAGTGCCAGAAAAGCTCAAAATTTTTACTTTAAAAAAAAAAGACAAATGTTTGAATTTTACCTTCATCTTATTTTTTGAGGATTCAACATCGGTAACATCAAAGTCATCAGCCAAAATGCCATCAGTGGGAATGAAGTCTTTTTGTTGAGTTGATCTTCTGTTAATTCTCTATAGACATAGGATGTGATAAATTATTTCTCTTTGACAAGAAGGTAAGAGAGGGGGACAGGAAAATTCAGATGTCGAGTATGTCTGGATTTAAACAGCTCATTTCATATGATCCATCACAAAATCCTTGTAAATAAGGTAGTTTTTGTTTGTCTCAACAGACCTACAAAACTTCTGGGTCATCTTGCCAGTGTTTGATTGAATCTTGGTGTTTATAGTTTATTCACAGAATTCTTTTCAGAATTGTACCTTTAAATTCTGTGATGAAGGGACAAATTCTTACTCGCTCAGACTATTTATTTCATAGGCCATAATCAATGCTACTTTTTATTCAGAAAAAGAAGTCACTCTTGAAAGCTCCCTTTGTGAACTTGGTACTCAAAATGTTTTTATAACTTTACAGTCTCTAAGAAATTTTTCTAGCTGTATGCTGGGCCAGATAATGTAGTTCTGCAATATGGATCACCCAAAATTTGGGGATTCTATTAATGATGTAAATGATTTGAACAATGACTGCTACTTCTGAAAAGGGGAGTTTATCACAGGTCCTTGCTTTAGGTAAACATGATTGGAAGAGAGCATATTTCTGGGCATGACTGAGGACCAGGAAAAGCATGGTATGCTTCTGCTGAAGCCCAGCTGTTTTATTTGAACCAAGATAAGCTGTGCTGAAACAAAAATATTCAAAGGAGAGTGCTTGGTATCAAATTCTTCATTGCACCTCAAAATAGTTCTTTCAGGCATTGGGACCTTTTTAAAAAAAAATCAATAACTATTAACTGGTTGGAACATACAATGAAAAATATTGCTCTGGATATTTTGAAATTTTTTCTTGGATTAAACTCTAAGTATAGAAAAATGCATAAATGAATTATATTAGTTACTACCTGTTCCCACCACTACTCTCTTTTGCAACTCTATCCTCTGTACTGTTTTTACTGAATTGTACTTTGGAATTATGCCTTGGGCCTCATTGGGAATCATTAGATGAAACAGCCCTGAGAAACTCATTACTTTATTTACTGTAAAAATTTTGTTAAGGTGTTATTCTCTGAATTGTGCATTGGATACCTTGGGAGAACTCCCAGGAGTAATATATCTCAAGGGGCAGTACCAAGAATAGTCTTCTCTTTCCTGAACAGGAGGTTGTTGGTCTCTTAGACACTGAGAATTACAAAAATGGCTGTTTTCCAGTATACACTAAATACTGGAAAATGCAGAGCAATTTAGGGCACATCTCTATGATTGGTACAGAGTATCGCAAGGTTTTTTTTGCCCTGATCTCATTGCAAGTTTCATCTTATTTTTCTTATGTTAATTACCCTTCACCTTGATGAATTCATCACTTAGTTTTATTTGATTTTATAGTATGGATCTACATCTAAAATCTTTTTTAGGGGAAAAAGTCAAAGTGTAAACAAGTATATTGCCTTTATAATGTGAGACCAAGACACCTCTGGGAAGACAAAGACCTGGACTTGGGCGAAAAACTCAGGGAAAGATTGTCAATTGAATTGGCCATATCTTTATGAAGTCTCCCAGTGTGGGAGTGTAGTAGAATGAGGGTGTTGTTTGAATTGGAATCACTGGGGACAATATCTGAGCATAAGTATTTTTAGAATATGGCATGTATAGTTAAAATATGGCATTTCTGGCATAGAAAATGGCAGGTGCAAATGCCCTAAAAAGGGAATGAGCTTGGCATGGTTCTGAGAGAGAAAAAAGCCCTGCATTGCTGGGTCAAAATTAGTGAAAGGGAAAAGTGTAGGAGATAAAGTTGAGAATTAGGCCAGATTTCAGGCAAAGCCTTATAAAACATGGTAAGATGTTACATCCCATTCCAAATACAATAGAGGTACTGTAGGAGGGTTCTGTGTTAAGTCAAGTTAATGAGATAGAATTGACATACAGTAAAATTCGCTCTTTTTAGTGTATGCTTCTATGAGTTTTGGCAAACACGTGGAGTCATATAACTATTTCTGCAATCAAAACACAGAACATTTTTATCACTACAGAAAGTGCCATCATGTTTCTTTAGGGTCAACCCCTCCTTCCTTCCCCATTTCATAGCAACCCTGGCTGTGCTCTCTGTTCTTTAGTTTTGCCTTTTTCCAGAATATCTTATGTACGTAGCCTTTTGAATCTTTCTTCCTTTGCTTAGCAAAACGCATTTGCCATTGATTTATACTGGTGAGCGTATACCAAGGGTTTTGAGTGGGGGGATGATGTAAATTGCTTTATGTTGTATAGAAATAACTCATTTGTGGATCATGGTTGTAAAGAGATGATTGTAGAAGGTTGGGCAAGAGGAAAGGGTGGTGGCTTCCATGAGTCTTAGCAGGAAGGTGTTGAGATGAGGATTTGGGAAACATGGTGAAATTTCAACTGACATGAGGTCTAGTGATTTAGAATGAGTAGGAAAGAGAATTACCCACTTGGGAAAAAAATAATTTCAGATAAACTAAAAAGTTAAATTTAGAAATAATGAAACCACTGAAAGATTTCTTAGGAGACTTAAATGTAATTTTAGGATGAAGAATAACTTCTTCAGGAAAACAAAGCATAACAAAATTTAGGAAAAAATTGCAATATAGAAAATTCAAATTTCTATAAGGTGAAAGACACCACAAAGTTATAAAACTTGTGTTAGCCAGGGAGAAACATTAATAGCATATGTAACCAAGTATCAATATATGTAGCATATAATGAGTGGTTATCAATCTCTGAGACAAACAACCCAAAAGAAAAATGGGCAAAGCAGAAAAGAAAATTTACTGAAGAAATATAACTGTCCAATATACATATAAACACATGCTTATCCTCATTACTTTTTGATTCAGCAATTCCATATCTGATAATCCATTCTATAGTAATACTTATGTATATGGGCGTAGATTGTTTCACATCAATAGGGAAATAAATATGTAAATTTTGGTTCATAGGCACAGTAAAATACTATGCAGCCATTAAAAAGAACGAGCTAAATCTGTACTAAAGAATGAACCAAATCTCATTAAAAAGAACGGATCATAGAATGTTCTATGTTAAATGATAAGTTGCAAAACAATTTGTTTAGCATGATTCCATTGATAGTTAATTATAAAAATGCTTTTGTGATTCTGCGTGCATGAGAGAGAGACAGAGGAAGAATGAGAGAGACAGAGAGGAGGAGGGAGGGGGAGACATAAAGACACGGGGGTGGGGAGAGAGAGAGGGAGAGGGAAAATTAATACAAAGGAAAACGACTGCTTGTACATCTAAGGGCTTAATTCACGGAGGATCCTGGGATTGGCTTGGGTATGTGGAGAAAAAGAAATATCTTTTTCTTACCCTTCCCTGGTTCATGGCTGAGGACCCTACAACAAAAGACAGTTTAACAAGTGAAAAGCATACAAATTTATTTAATATAAATTTTACGTGACATAGGAACTCCTGGAAATGAAGACCCAAAGACACAGGACACCTGTGCATTCTTTTATGCCAGTTTTGATGAATAAGTGATAGTCATTCGGTATAGTCATTCATACCATAAGTATGATTGGACAAAGGGGTTATTATCTGCAAGTAATAAACTGGAGAAACTTGGCAAGGCCTATTTGTTCAGATTCTTCTCTGTGTCCTGGTGTCTTTGGAGATAAGGATGTCCGCCTCCTCAGGGTATAGGAAGAGTGCCTCTGAAATAAGGGTCTTGTGACCTGCTTCAGGGTAGGAGGGTTGGAGAGAAGTTCAGAAAGACCAGACGGTGGTTTCCTCAAATTCTTTCAGCATAGGCTGGGTGAGAGGGCTCGTGCCTGTAATTCTAGCACTCTGGGAGGCTGAGGCAGGCAGATCGTTTGAGCTCAGGAGTTCGAGACTAACCTGAGCAAGAGCAAGATTCCATCTCTACCAAAAATTGAAAAAACTAGCTGGGCATGGTGGCACCTGCCTGTAGTCCCAACCTGAGGCCTGAGGATCGCTTGAGCCCAGGAGTTTGAGGTTGTAGTGAGTGAGCTATGATGGCACCACTGCACTCTAGTTGGGGTGACAGAGTCAGACTCTGTCTCAACAACAAAAACATTCTTTCAGCTTAAAATATTTTGAGGTAGCTTGTCCTGAACCCCATTAGACATGATGATAAAGAAAGTCTTCCAACATTTTCTTTGTATGCTTTGTAAAGCTTGACTATTTTTAAGATTTAAAATAAGGTTTTTACAAATATTGCTACAATGATTATTCTTTTTCCCTCTATTTTCTTTTTTGCCATACAATCATTATTCTTATGCATTTACTATTGCATGTATTCATCATAAGTTCCTCTCAGACATGTATCTAAGAATGGCACTGTTGAGTTTTATATATATACCTAGTCTCGTTTATTAGATATTGACAGTGGAAAAATTGATAAGTAAATAGTTGGCATAATTGTACAATGTGATATTATACTTTGGAGTGATTAACATAAATGAATTAGAGATCTATATATCGATGTTCAAAAAAAATCACAAAAACAATGTTGAGTGAGAAAAGCAAATTTATGAATATTTTTAAGAAATGAAACAATTTATATATTGTTTTGGAAAACATTTATTAGTTATATTTAAAACGTGCAAGGAATGATAGCATACAACCTCAAGAAAGTTGTTAATTTGGGGGAGATGGTGAAAGTTAGGCTTTTATCTATAATATTCAGCTCTTAAAAATATAAAATATATATGACATGGTATTTAATGTTTGCTGAACCTAGATGATTCAAATATGGGAATCTGTTATATTATTTTCTATTTTCTGAATGTTTGAAGTTTTGTTATTAAAAATAAAGGGAATGTTTTTCCTAGATGAAGACTAAAGAAGATATTGTGGGGTAGGATGAGGAAATATGATAAATATTGCTTAAAATATAGACTGAGAGAAAAGTGTTTAGTTAAGAATAGGGCCATGCCATTGTGATCTTCCTTAAATTGTCAAAATACAAACAATAAGCCACATTTATTGAGAAGTTACTGTGTGAAGCACTTTGCAAATGCCTTACATGCTTTTTTTTTTATTTATTTATTTTTGAGACAGGGTTTGCTCTGTAGCCCAGGTTAGAGTACATTGGAATGATCATAGCTCACTGCAGCTTCAAACTCCTGGGCTCAAAAGGTCCTCCTGCCTCAGCTTCCCAAGTAGCTGGGACTACAGGCATGTGGCACCACACACGGCTAATTCTTTCATTCATTCATTCATTCATTCATTCATTTATTTATTTATTTAGTAGAGACAGAGTGTGAGCTATGTTGCCCAGGCTGGTCTCAAACCCCCAGCCTCAAGCAATCCTCCTGCTTTGGCATCCCAAAGTGCTGCGATTACAGGCATGAGCCACCACACCTGGCCATCCTTACATGTATTTTATCATTTAATCTTCTCAACTGCTCTATCAGGGTGTGCTATGGTTTGAGTGTGTCTTCCAAAGTTCATGTGTTGGAAACGTAATCCCCAATGCAACAGTGTTGAGAGGCAGGAGCTTTAGGAGGTAGGTAAGCCATGAGGGTTCTTCCCTTGTGAATAGATTAATGCTGTTATTGCAGGAGACTTCCTTATCTCGCAGGAGTGGGTTGCTGATAAGAGGATGAGTTTGGCCAGCCTCTTCCCTCTCTGCCTCTGTCTCAAGTACTCTCTCCCTGTGATACCTTCCTCCATGGTTATGATGTATCAAGAAGGCTCTCCCCAGATATGGCACTCTGATCTTGGACTTTCTAACTTCCAGAACTATAAGAAATAAATCCCTGTTCTTCATAAATTACCCAGCCTCAGGTATGCTGTTATAGCAACACAAACAGACTATGATATCCCGTATCACAAATGTGGAAAATAGACCTAAGTGGGTTGCAAACCTTGTCCATGGTCACCCAGCAATCAAGTCATACAACGAATACTTTAACGGAAGCCTCTGTCTCCCACAAAAGCCCTGACTCGTAACCTCCATGTTCTGTAACCAAATAGCATTTTTTTCTTGGGAAGGAAACATGGTGAAGGCTGGTGCCTTAAATCATATAGGTTATTAGGAAATGAGGTCTGGAAATGGAAAGCAAGATGTGAGGTATAGCAGAAAAGAGCTTCAGGCTAAAAATTACCTTTCCCTGAGAAAATAAAATAGCCATAGAATTAAACTTTGAAAGATCCATAGGGATTGGTGTGACCTACTTGTGTTTTTACTTTTGAACTCCTACTTCTAGCATAAGAAAGAAACAATGTATTCTCAGGAAGATTCTACTTGAAATGTTTTCCTCATTAGCATTGTTGAAGGGTACACAGGTATATCAGTTTTCAAGGGCTGTCATAACCGAGTATCACAAATTGGATGATTTAAAACAAAATTTTATTCTCGTACAATTCTGGAGTCTGGAAATATGAAATTGAAGTGTCAGGAGGGCCATGTCCCGTCTGAGACTCTAAGTAGAATGTTTCCTTGACCTTTGCTAGCTTGTGGTGGTAGCTGTCAGTTCTTGCTGTACCTTGGCTTGCAGCTATATAACTCCAATCCCTTCCTTCATTTTCACATGACATTCTTTCTGTTCATCTTCACATTGTCTTTTTTTAAGGACACTGGTCATAATTAGACTGAGTCCACCTTACTCCAATATGACATGATCATCACTAATTATATCTGCGACAAACTTATTTCCAAGTAAGGTCACGTTTTGCACTACTGAAGAGTATGACTTCAAAGTATGTTTTTGTGGGACCTAATTCAACCCACAACATAACAACAGAAAAACAAAATAAGGCAATCATTATAAATTTTAGATTTCATTCTTGAACTTGGTAGATATTGAGCATTTAAAAATAGTTAAAATTGTATTAAATATATAAATAACTGTATATATCCACATACATGTATATGTGCTATGTTTTATTTCTATATAACACAAAATTTATATAATTAGCCTTTTTTATTGTTATGTACTGATATTTTATATCTAGTAATAGATGACAATATTTTTAGAGATTTTTGAATATCATCCTAATAAAGAAACAAGAAGAATAGAACTGTTACCTTTTCTCAAATTTCTTGTTTAGAATAGCTTATAGTGTTCAAGTTAAATAAATTATTGCATAAATGACATTTTTGGTAAAGTAAATTATTTAATAGGCCTGCAAGATGAGAAAAATTGTAGGAAAATCTGTTGCTGAGTATGCTTTGTGTTCTTTTTTAGTTGTTCTGTTTTGTTTTGTTTTCTTCTCTGGCTGAAAGCTTTAATGGAACCAAAATTGTTTTTCTCATGCAAAATGATTAGCACTCTTTCTCAGCCTGACTTCCTGCCCCATCTCGAATAGAAAGCAATGCAGGAGTATCTAAATAGGAATCAAATGTTCTTGGAAAAAGATGCAAAAGAAACATGAAAACAACTGTATTTTATTCGCTTCTCAGGGACACGTTCATTGAACTGCAAAAGCCAAAGCACCTGGGAAAATCTGCCTAGGCAGGCAGGGATGTGAACAGTAATGGAAAATGCATTTCTATGTCAGCTAAGAGGGCTGGGAACTATTATACACTGTGGTTGGAGTGTGATCAAGCAAAATTCAAAAGAGAGAGATTTTTTCAGAACCATATAGCATAAAAATAAAATGTAGAAAACAGATGAGTGTGTGTGTCTATCTTTTCAGGCAGAAAGCATCTGTTTTGAAAAAGCAAAATTTACCTATGCTGATTTAGTGGCTTCAAAATGCACCTTTCCAGGTTACTTGCAATTATCATTGTCCAATGAGCCTTCAAAAATCAAGGCTTGCCAAAGAACTCCATTACCTGTGAATGTGGTGTGTCATGGGTTATGTTGCACACTTGACCAGATAGTGTGGAGAGGGCATCTATAGACTACTTAGGAAAAGAAAATATTTTAAATACAGTGTCCTTAATTCAGTTTTTTAATCAAAGAAATAGTAAGCTTCATAGGTACTAAATATTGAAAGTGAAGTACTGAATCTCTGCTGGGTTCCCAGAATTGCTAGGGACAGACTCCCTCAAGTTTATTGAGCACTTAAAATAATCCTCACTAGCATCCAATGGCCTGACCAAGTATTAGTTGTCACATGCAGGGTGCAGGGTGTTGGAGGGGAGAGTGCTTAAATATTCTATTTGCGAATGCACTAATTTGAAAGAGTTAGAATGCAATTAAATACCACCAAAATTTTGAAGCCCAGGAAAGATTTATTTTACCCATAAGTAGCAATGAACTTAACACTTGCAGAAAATTATTTTGTATAAAATGAAGATTCATTGATCACAAATTTTGATTTCTTTTTGAGTTGGAGAATGGAGAGGTAGGGTGGAGAGTAGATAAAAATAAATTCATCTATGTAATTAAAGTCAATGAACCTTGTCAGAATCTATTATCATTAAATGCTATGTATGTCACCTTGGGCTTGTATAGATAGTGACAACTATTGTGTTTTATCAATTCCTTTGTGATAATTTAGTACAAGCCTTATAAGCATTGAGGATGCTAGGAGTCTTTTTTTTTTTTTTCAGTAGGCTTTTTTTTTTTTAAAGTTACAGACATAAAACTATGACCTGATATTTGCTATTAGCTTTAATTTTAAACTGAGCATATTTTAAGAACCAAAGTGATTTTTATACACACAAAGTTTGGCGACCCCATCCCCTCTTTTTTAACCAAATTGCTGTGCCTGGACCCCACCTTCACCTTCTGTCAACTTAATTCTTAGCACTTTAATCTTATTTTTCATTTTATGTTTTGGGGAGGATACAAAGGTTTTCTCAGAAACTCTGAGCTAGTTGCCAAAAATCTTTTTATTTACATGTTTCTTGGCTTTATGCATTTTTCTGATTAGATTGTCGTTGGTAGTGGATTGTTTGCTTTCATTCTGGTGACTTTCTTATTTTAAAAATTATGATTTTGTTAATTCCATAGACAAGCATTATTAGTTTAAAATGCTGTATCCCTTCATTTCTACCAAGCATATTCTTTGATTATTTTATAAATGTTTATGCTAACAACTAATTAGTACCTCAATAAACAAATCAAATGTACTTTTCATTAGAGATCTCTCTAAAATAGAGTTGCCAGATTAAATGCAGGATGCCCAGTTAAATTTAAATTTCAGTTAAACCACTTTTTTCTTTGTTTTTTGTTTGTTTGTTTGCTTTTTAGTATTGGGATATAATTTTTTGTATGGAACATACCTATACAAAAACCATATTTTTTGTTCATCTGAAATTCAAATTTAACTAGCCATTCATCATTATTCACTTGTATGTTTAATTTATTTTTGTATGGCAAATGTACTACAAAGCAAAGAAGTATTGAAAAATGTATTAGTTCAAAAAATGTTATACAACAAGCTATCTGTCTTAGTTTTTTTGGGCTACTAAGTTCTACTAAGTTCTTTTGGGCTGCTTCTTTTTACTATAGCAAAATACTTTAGATCGGGTAACTTATAAACAGCAGAAATTTATTTCTTATAGTTCTGGAGACTGGGAAGTCCAAGTTCAAGGTGCCAGCAGATGCAGCATCTGGTGAGGGTCTCTGCTTCAAAGATGGCAATTGAATTGTTAAAGAAAAAAAAAATCATTCAATGATACTTATTACAGCATGGTAAGGCAGACTTTATTCAAGACTATTGCAACAGATATAAAGGCCACAAAAATGGGATTCTGGTGCAGTGGGGGAGAGAGATTGAGCTAATCTTCAATACAGCATGGGCAAGTGGGAATTTATAGCAGAGTGGGGGTCAGTAGATGGAAAATTGTTAAGCGGAAGCCTCAGGAGTAAGGAGTATTCTGGCTAATCTAACTCAACAGGATTCTTGGTGAAGACAGGCCAGGGTGATCAGACATCACCTGAGGGATGGTGGAAGATGAGGAACCTGCTCAGATATCCAGGGTGATCAGATATCAAGGGGGGATTCCTGCTAAACTGACTTAGCAGGATTCTTGCTAACGCTGGATTTTCTGAGGAAGTCCACAGAGGAGCCTAGGAGAAGAAGGCTGACTAAAGTTTGGTTAAGCAAGGAATCTTGATCAGACCTTAAAACAAAACCTAACTGGGACTAAATTAGTCAAAGAACAGTAGAGGAAAGAAAGAGAATTTCCATGTAGATGGGGCATCAGGAGCAAAAGAATTGAAAGTAGGTGACTGTGGTTGAATCCAGTGAGCAGTAAAAATGTTATTACACAGTCTGCAAAGGAAGTCTGTAACCAGAGAAAGTGGGACCCAGCAGGCCATTTCTATCCTTATGGTAAAAAATAATGCAAGTTTTTAAAAGAGTAATAAGATGTTCATTTGACAAAATGAATCTAGCTGCTTGAAAGAGAGGATTAGTGCTGACTGAAAGGTTTGTAAACTATTTCCTGGATGGCCTGTATATTCCTCTAGCCAAAAGAAAATGATAGTTCAGTATCCCTCAGAGACACTGAACTATCTGTAAAGGGCCAGATAGTAAATGTTTGAGGATTTGCAGGCCATGCTGTCTTTCTTGCAACTACTCAACTCTTCTCTTGTAGCACAAAAACAGCCACAGACAATATGGAATTGAATAAGCATGGCTGTGGTCCAATAAAACTTAATTTACTGATACCCAAATTAGAATTTCATACAATTTTCATATGCCACGATATAGTAGTTTTTCGATTGGTTTTTTAAAAACAAAAATCTCAAAATGTAAATATCATCCTTTGTGTGCTGTACGAACACAGCCCCTGTTCATCTCCATTCTAGTTGCTGGAAGTGTATGTAGGAAAAGTTAGATGGTTTTGAGAGCTCTTCTGGGGAGAAAATTAAGAGAGATGTTAATGTCTTAAGTATGGAGGTTGAAGAAGAGAGATGTGCCTAAAAGTGTTTCAAGTTTCTCACTGGACAGATGGGCGGATGGATGGTAGTGCCATTCCATGAAACAGGCAAGAAAGTTTGAAAGGAGAAATCATGAATTAGGAGATTCTGGGTTTTGTCAGGACTCTGAAATATAGAGATATTGAGTAGCCTCAGGAAATATCTCAGACCTTGTAGGGGCAGAAAGGTGTGATAAGGTGTGATACCTTTCTTTAGTCATCAAAAGGGCCATGGCTGACACTCCTATAAAAATATAAGTTAAAAAGAGAAAAGCATAACAAATTAACTTAATCAAAGTTTTATGTGACATGGGAGCCTTCAGCAATGAAGACTCCAAGACACAAAGAAAATTATGTGTTTCTGTTTTTAGGTTCAATGTAGCATGGACAGCCATGGAGAAATATAATTGGACAAAAAAAGCATATGACCTATTCATGATAGACAGAGAGGTGGCGGGGACCCAGCAAGACCTGCCTGTTCACATTCTTCTTGGTACCTCTGTGCACTCTTTCTTCCTTCTGGGTATGGGGCAGGACACCTGTGGAATGAGGGTCTTTAAGGGAGAAATGAGAGAGTGACCTTTCCAGGTTTTATGGTTTGCTTTAGGGGAGAGGGATTCTAGTTTCAATGACTCACCTTGGAAAAAAGGAGTACTGGTTTCTGTGACTCACTCTGGGAGAGAAAGAGGACAAGAGGGAGACAGGAGGGCAGGAGAAAGTCAGAGACAGACTTTGCCTCTGAGGTTGCTTCTGAGGCCTTCTATACCATTACTAATTTCCTTTAGTTCAAAGTACTCAGCATGCCAAAGGACCATACTTTGGGGTATTGTTTTCTGATCCACAATAAACTGAAAAATTGAGAATCACTAGTTATGATAGGCAATTGAAGTCTGTAGGGGCTGAATTCTTTTCTGTAATGTTTAATTACTGAAGTCTTTCCATTGCCTCTATATTCTGGGTAGATGTAATATTCTCTTCACTTTTCTTCTCAGGTATACAAATGCCATTTTGTGATATGTTTTCTTCCTGCTGGTAGTTCTCAGCACTGCTCAGATCACCATGAATTGCACTATGTGCTCCATCATGTTTAATATTATCTAGTCTGGTGCTTCCCAGCCAGTGTGTGTGACCTCACAAATGCACGTGTTAGCCTTGGGGCACCAGAGCAGAGGTTTGGTGAGGATAGGCCAAAGTCATCACATATAGCTGGAAGTGGTCTCTTCCGTTTCTCTTGGCAGTACCAGTGTATTACCATTTTATATCTGTGCCTTGACTTGGAAAAGTTTGGAAATTACTGATAAATTATGAAGGAGAAAGTCAATAAGAATCATGTCAAAGGCTCTGTGGATAAGAAAATAGGTACTGGAAAGAAAACGACTTTGCGATCAGAACACTGGTTCTACCATATACCAGCTGATATGACCTTGAGCAAGCATTTTCTCAAAGCTTCAAATTACTAATTTGTAAAATGGTAATAATAATATTTAAAAATAACTTCCTTGTATTTTTTTGGGACTATATAATGAGATAATTCTTCCAACCGTGATGTTGGGAGGAAAACTTTCCTGGTGCCAACTTAGGTCTTGGTGATTGAGGGCGTGGAAATTGACTGACAACAGATAGATTAACAAGAGAAAAATTTTAACTCACATGCAAAAGAGAGTACACCATAGTGAACAATTTGCTGAATAATTGGGGTAAGGGATATACTAGCTTAACAAAAAGGGCGTTTAAGGCTTCACAGGAAAGTATGGAAAGTTCTATTGTTTTTCATCCAAGTAGCATAAGCAGTTTTCTTCTTGGCTGAAAGCTCCTCTGAAGGACAGTTTATTGCAGCTGAATTTATATAATCTGGTGCTGAGGGTCAGTCTTCTCCCAAGCAGGAAACTCCCTCAGAGAGGGGTTAGTGGCAGCTGTATTTTTGGGAGACTCTGTATAAGTTTAGATAAGCCCCCCCCCCAACACCCACTGTAGTTTGTTCAGATGTTTTCAGTTTAAAGTAATCTTTTTACTAGTCTGGTGGGTTGTTAGTCCCTTCAGTAGCAATAATGTAACTTTATCTAAGTAGTTGTCTCCTCCCTACAACTAGACTAGAAAGGATTGTCCTATCGTCTTAGAAAGATTCACTGCTTTGTATAATATTTACTTTGTGTAATTCTAAAATGCCAATGAAGTTCAGCAGATGACCTAGATGTGGAAATGTACTTCAGATTTCCTGGCTACACATAAACCATTCCCATGGCCAATAAACAAAATTCATAGTGAATTGTGAATCACTTTCACATTTTTGTGCTCATACGAGGATGCTCTCACGGTGTAGCCCAGAGTCAATTAAAATGCCTGCAGTGAATTATTCTAGCCAACCCAGGCAAATGGAAATGTGAATGGAAGTTCTAAACCAAATATTAGATGATGTATTTCACTGGGGAGAAAAGAAAAATATTGATTAGCAAAATTTTAAGTATCTGAAATACAAGGTTATTGTAAGGACTAGAAAAATACTTTTCAGTGAGGAAAAATATTTTTTTCTCCACTTCTTTTTAATGTACTGTTCAGCATAAAACAGATACTGCAGGAGTCAGTTCAAATGATTATATTCTGCAATTGTTTTAACAACTGAAATGAGAGTACAACCAGTGATTTTTTTCTGTTGAGTGTGTGAAAAGAAGTATATATTATATATTATATAATATATGCTACGTATTAGGGTTACATAATATATTATATACTTCTTTTCACAAACTCAACAGATCTGTAGAGAGAAATAGTTTGAAAAAACTTGAAAGAGTTCTAGAAAATGTAATTCATCTGGTGTGGGGATTTCTGCTCAGGGCCCATCTTCACTGTTGTAGATCGAATGCTTGTGTCCACCCAAAATCCCTATGTTGAAAGCTAATGTGATGGTATTAGGAGGTGGAGTCTTAGGGAAGTGATTATGTCACAAAGGTAGAGTGCTCATGCATGGGATTAGTGCCACTGTAAAAGAGGCCCCAGAGAGATTCTTTGTACTGTTAGCCATAGGAGGAATCAGTGAGAAGACAGTCAACTATGAATTAGGAACAGGCCCTCACCAGACACCAAATCTGCCCATGCATTGATCTGGGATTTCCTAGCCTCCTGAATTGTGAGAAATGAATTTTCATTGTTTATAAGTGTCCTAGTCCATTTGTCTTGCTATAAAGGAATACCTGAGGCTGAGTAATTTATAAAGAAAAGAGATTTGTGTGGCTCAGGGCACTGCAGGCCATACTATAATAATGGTGTCGCATCTACTTCTGATGAGGGCTTCAGGCTGTCTCCACTCATGGCAGCAGGTGAGGGGACCCTTTGTGTAAAGATCACATGGTAAAAGAGGAAGCAAGAGAGAGAGGAGGGAGGTGTCAGCTTCTTTTTAACAACAAGCTCTTGCAAGAATAATGAGAACTCTCACCCTGCTACCCCAGGGAGGGTATTAATCTATTCATGAGGTCTGCCCCCATGACCCAAACACCTCCCATTAGGCCCCACCTTCAACACTGAGGATCAAATTTCTACATGAGATTTGAGGCAGATAAATTTTCAAACTATAGCAATAAGCTACCCAGTATATTGTGTTTCGTTATAGCAGCCCAAAGAGACTGCTAAGACACTCACCTTGAAACCATACACCTGTACCTTCGTTATCATACCCACTGTCTACTGTTGATTCTGTGCACATACTGCACGTTGGAATTGAAAGACTACCAGGGTACTATATGATCATATTCCTATGTGAATACATATGTTAAAAAAACTTCAAGCAAGAGTCCTGTGCACAACTCTTATCGAAATGTCGATTAACCAAAGTGAAAAGGTGATCTTAACAAGTATCCATTTTCTAAAACCATGACCAATGTATTCCTTTATATATGCAGTTTTTGTGAGTATCCTTGGATTGCAGCACCTCTTTCCCTATATCCTTGCCAGCCTCCCGCCCAATAATTAATGGTTTGTTTATAGCACACACTCTAAGAATTATCTCCCTCTTTGGAAATGATAGAACAGATAATAATTGAGCTCTGGATAGTTTTCTTAGATAAGTAATAAAAAAAAGACATTCAACATGAAAAATTAAAGGTGTTATGAAGACATCAAGACACATATTCTTCATTTCGCTACAGAATTATCAGGAGATGAAGAGTTCTAACTTTCAAAAACAGGCAATAGTAATTTTCTGTGGTTCTGTGGGACTCACTATGCTTAGCAATGAAGCTGTGTAATAAACTCTGTGGCTGAAATATTACCTCTAGCTTCCAGAACTTTATTCTGTTTATCCTCTCAAAGGGATTCTGCTCTCGTGTTAACTCTTGGAATGCTAAGATTTACCAGTGCCTGACACGGCCACGACATCAGTTCTTTATGTGAATATTTGACTAGTAAGTTTCAGAATTTTATAAAATTCTTTAGTGGAAATAGAAAAACAATTTTGGATGATAGTTAAGTTTTATGGAAACCTAATTTCTCTTCCCTCAAGGAATATTAACCTATGAAATGAAAGGAGACGAGAAGTATCCTTTTTTATGAATAGTGTGGTGTTTTTAGTATCATCTGCCTTGTCTGAATTTTCTCCTTATGTAAAAGTTTTCTTAACACATTCATGATACATATAACAAATGTTTGCATATTAAACAGATTCTGGTTGTAGGTTTTAAAGGGATTAGTTTATAACTGTCAAGCACTTTGATTCTTTATGTTTTGTCTATACTAAATTCCCATCATCTTTTTCCATTTTTCTTATTGCAATCCTTCGTGGGTCAAATACATTTCATTCTTTGTCATTAAAAAGAAAAACTAAAGGTAAACATCCAAGAGCACATAAAAAATGTATTATTCATTCACATGCATTCATGTGTGCACATACATGTATAATACACTTAATATATGCCTATATCTTTGAAAACTTGGTTTTTATAATAACAGGCTTTGAGAATCTGAGGTGAATTTGATTGTCACATGAAATTAAAACAAAATGAAAAAACTTAAACATTAAATTTTCTCATTGCTGATCAATAGCTGTAGGAAATTCCAGGGATTTTTTGCCCATCAGCTGATACCTTGTCTGGATGTTACTATACTTAACATTACACTTTGCTTAATATGACAATGTTCAAAAAAGAATGAAATAAAAATATTAGGTAACATGCCTACTTGAGGCACAAACACATTTTTATATGTGTTTGTACACACTACCATGTTTATGTATGCATGTTCATGCTTTATTTATATCTTGTGTCCTATATCTTTTGATATTTTCAATACATTTAGTTACTTATGTTTGAAATATGAAGATCCTTCTTTCCTTTCTAAATTGATCATTTAATATGACAAATGGTTTTCAGTACTCACTATGACTGTCAAAGTTCAGTCTTTATCTTATATTTACCAAAATTCATATATATAGGTACATGTATAAGATAATCTTTGTCAGTGAATACTCATAAAATCACTTTACATTAGTTTATCAATTCAAAAACTATTTATTTAATACCCACAGGGTGTTAAAGCTTTATCTTGCGGTGGGTTTGCAAACTCTGGCTACAAATCCCTTAAACATTGTTAATATTATAGTTTAACATATAGAAGATAGAGATAGCATCCTGCTCGCTCAGGCAAACAGTTAGAGCAATGTTGTCTAAGCGGCCCCTTGAATATGGCCAAAGCAGTCCTGGGACTAGAGCAAGGCAGGTGACGTGCCAGGGATGCACTTCACACTCTCAGTCTCTTAAGTGCCCACCCTATTCTTGGATAACCCTGAGTGTGAGCACCCTGTTAAGAGTGAGGTGTCTAGGCTGCAAAATACAATGAATTCCTCTCTCTCAGGGTCATCCAAGTGCTCCAAAATTCTACACCCTAAGCACATTACTTGCTACGCTATTGTCTAGGTCTTGGAGTACAGCAAGTTTCACAAAATGTGTACCAGGGTGCCCCATCCGTGTCACTGAGCTGCAGTCAGAGACAGTGTAAGCGTCCCAGAAATGAATGAGAGTCTCTTAGAAACCAGATGATAGTCTTGTAGTACCTTAAATTTTCTGTCCCCAACCCCTGGATCCCGGTAGGGACAGGCAATAGAGCTCCGTCGCTCCCTGACACACTCCCCTACCCCACGTTTGTGTAAAAATTGTCTTCCATGAAACTGAGGACCCTCCCCACCCTGCGGCACACAGCAGGAGGTGAGAGGTGTGCAAGCCAGGGAAGCTTCAGCCCTCCCCATGGCTGCATCACCGCCTGAGCTCCACCTCCACCCCACACCCACTGATCTGTAGAAAAATTGTCTTCTGTAAAGCTGGCCCCTGATGCCAAAAAGGTCGGGGAGTGCTGTCTTAAATGATTCTAGCAGATACGGGGATACAGGCCATAAGTGAGTACTTCAAAGACGAATTGCATGCTTTCTTGAAAATGTGGGCCCTTTTTTCGTACCTTTCTAGAGATAGCTATCAACTCTTAATAAATAGAAAGAAAAGAATTCACCAGAAGGCCCAGGGGCCCGAAAACAGTGCTTCAAGAATAACTTACATGAGAGAGTGTGTTCTATAGAGCCACAGGGAAGCTGCATGTTCATAACTATTGGATCTCATACAGCCACACTTACCTGTGGAAATAAGGAAAAAGTTTGTGCTCCAAATTAATGTTTTTTTGGAATCTCGATGTTGACTCCTTGCAAGAGAATACTGGACTGTCCATTGGAAAGGCTGAATTCAGTTCCTACAGACAGGCTGAAGCCAAAGACAGTATGAGATTGTCCAGTTGCCAAATAGTGTAGAGTTTTCTTTGTCCCGAGAGTTACGTTCTTGCAAGTTGTTGTTTACTCGTCTATATATGTAGATGAAAAGTTGGGCATCTGTGGTTAATATATTGTGCTTTAGTGGTAAAAGACAGTGATATTTGAAAAGAGTCATCCACACATAGTGAAATAAGTAATAATTGATTTATAATGAATGAACTCAGCCATGTGCAGAACCTCCTAAAACATTGTGTTTAAATCTGTTGCAGATATAAGAAGAGTGATGCAAGTCAGATTAAGAAGACCAGTCTATTTCCCAGAAAGGAAGTAGACGTAATGCTCTCAAATGTATTGTAATATTTCTGAAGTAATAGTGTGTTGTCATAACAGAAGTGTGATGTCTGGAAAAGGCATAAAAAGGAGAGACAAAATTTAAAATTATTAGTGCACATCCAGGCAATAGTGTTTTGATTCTTGATCTAGATAATTGCTTTGTTAGTTAGTTGTCCTTAGTTCTAGTCTTTGTATATAGAAGGCAATAATCATAGTGCATTGTTCAAACTTGAGTTCAAATTTTTGGTATATTTCATGTTATATTGGAGTCTCTTTAGTAGTGTGAATAAAGCCGATCATCTCTCAGAATATTGTTGACAGAGATTGCTGTACATGCAAAAATGAAGTTTCTGTACTTGAATTATCAAAGTAATGAAGCCCCTCCTCAGTTGCCACTCCTTTTTTCTCTTTCATTCTGTTTCTCTTTCCATAGATTTTTGTTGCCTTTCCTCCCTGGGCTCACTGCAGCTTGATACCTTGCAGATTGGGCGCGGTGGGCTGTCCACCTGGGCTCATTCCAACTTATTTCCTGTGGAAGACTGTGATTTAGAGCAGGGGTCAGTAACCAATGGCCACATGTCAAGTCTAGCCCACTGCCATTTTTTACATGGCCTATGAGCTAAGAATGGTTTTTACAGTTTTAAATGGTTATGTAAAATTAAAAGAATAATATTGTGAGACATATGAAAATTTGGTGGAAGTCAAGTATCAGCATCCATAAATAAAGTTTTATCAGAACACAGGAGGAGAGCAGAGACAGAGTTGATAACAAGAGACTCCGTATGACCCATGAATTCTAAAA
The DNA here is from genome assembly GCA_004363605.1 of Indri indri. Lineage (NCBI taxonomy): Eukaryota > Metazoa > Chordata > Mammalia > Primates > Indriidae > Indri > Indri indri. The sequence goes on along the minus strand of RJWJ010009883.1, from coordinate 11,377 downwards.
TATTTGTTACCTGTATTTTTATAAGATCTCTGCTTCATATAATCTAGGGAAATGGGCTGAGAGTTTTTAGAAAAGCTCTGGAGTATCTGCAGTTGTAGTGTAGTTGAACCATGAAGGGGTTGACGTTGTGTTGTGGCAGTGTACACTGAAAGAAGAGCAGATATTAGAAGAAAAGTAAAGAGAATAAAGGAGGTGATTCAGGTCTAGATTGATAATTGTAAAGCTAAATTACAAATTAAACTTTTGAATTCAAATTCATTTAACAGCTCTTAATAATGTTTTATGTTCTGGGTACCAGGCTTTCACATACAGGATCTCATTTATGAGAAAACTGTTGAGAACATTAACCATTCACAAAAATCATCTCAAAGCATAATCATGTACTTTTCTAAATGATTGGTTAACTGTTTTAACAATTATGTCTTCTCCATACCTTTTTTTTTTAGATGCTATAGGATAAAGCCCACATTTAAGATCTGTCTTCTCTCTGTTTCTCTCTTCTCTTTTCTCCCTTCTTCCTCCTCCCCTTGCTCCTCATATCTCTATCTCTAATCTTATACAGATAATATACCAGGGTATTTAAGACATAGGCATTGGAATCAGATGGTCTTGGAGTTCACTCCTGGCTTTGCCTTATACTGTATGTGAAAAATTGGGCAGGTTACTTAACAACAGCATTCTAATTGACCGTACTCACTGCTTGGGCTTTTTAAAGAAACCTTAAATGAGAGAATAAGTAGTACTCAGTATACACACAGCATAGGTAAGACAGGCAAACCTTGGTTTTTATGATGTGAGGAGGCTTCTTATTAAACTATCCAAGATGAAAATGATTCAAAAGTGCTAATTTAATAAAGGAAAAAAATAAGCTCAATATACAATTTCTGTTCTATAGCTGCATGACATTCTGTTCCTGTAGAATTTTAAGAATGATGCAGTAACTATTTTAGTTAAAAACCTAACATCTGTTTGGCCATTTGCGTCATAGTTTGTATCTTGGACTACACACAAGTTACCATCAACCACTTTCATTTATTGCTTACTAGCTAAAAACTAAACTAAACTAGTTGTTTCATGCAAAACCACTAAACTGTTGCAGGGGTCGCTTATAATAAGTAACAGAAGAATACCCTGCCAATAAATATAAGTGATTAATATTTTCTTATTAGTTGCCATTCCAGGATCTCAGTTATGTGAATAACCACCTTTTTAAAAAAATCTGTTTTATAATCACATACTTTATTTATTTATTTGTATTTCAAAGTATAATGGGAGTACAAATGTTTCTGGTTACAAGGATCGCTTTTGGGATGCTTGAGTCGTGGTCATAAGCATGCCGGTCATGCAGAGAGTATTCATTGTACCCATTAGGTAAGTTTTTGCCCATCCCCTACTCTGCCATCCCCCCATTGATTCCCATTGAGTTATACTCCCCTCTAAGCACATATGTGCTCATTGATAACTTCCAAATTACTAGTGAATAATCAGCAAAATCTTAACCCCCGTCACTGGCTCTGTATTGTCCTTCTGTGTATATCCATAGCTAAAGAAAGAATTTAGACAATGAATACAATATTGAAGGAGATAGGAAGAAAGGAAGGAAGGGATATAGATAGAGAAGGATGGTAAGAGGGAGGGAGTGTGGGAGGAAACAAAAAAGAAAAAGAAAAAGCATTGCTAAAAAGTGTCTGATTTAGGCATAGTTAATTCCTACAAGAGGAAGAGGATATTAAACAGAAAAGAAATGCACAATCTAATATTGTCTCTATTTTGAGAGTTTCCAAAAAAAAGTCATAAGTTCTTTCCATCTCTGAGTTTGATGATAAGATTCCTCCCCAAATATTATATTTCAACCCTATTCTATGTCATTTATAGCTTATAGGAGAGAAGGAAATAAGTGATGGGGCCCCAAACTAAGGCTGAAAAATTTTAAGCTTGTGGACAACAGCTAATCTTGTCACTGTACGTAAAACATAGCGATCCAGCGATCCATAGCGATTTATAAAACTCAGTTGCTCAAAGCTATAGAATAATTGTTTCTTCTAACTTTGTAAAGAAGAGTATACTATTCTTACACAACATGTAAATTAAAGCTAAATTGTTTTCTGCCTTGAATGAAAATATAAATTATTTCTCAGTAGGGGGAAACAGTAGAGCCTTAGAGAAAAATCTTCCTGGTTGCTTGTAGTTTGGGTGAAAACTGTTATCATTGGATTTGCATTAAATTCGGTTCCTTCCTCTTAAAATAGAATGATTGGCAGGGATTAAGGCTTTATTACTAAAAAAGTTCTGAGCCAAGCTTCTCTTTTTCACGAATAATACCTACTTTCTTATTTATTAATGGTGTTTTTTGACAGCTGACAATTCAAAAAGTATATGTGCTACTGTATTAACTATTAAGGTTCTCTGTTTAGATGAAGTGGAGATGGCATATACTTTTCCCACTTAACCAGTTCTGTTAAAATCATGGGTGAGAAATGAATTTATTGTTATAAAATCATAATTAAAGTAAAACATGTGGCAGTCAGAGAAGAAAAATATCCAAAATTTATCAAACCATATTTAATCGTACCTTTTTCAGTGTTATTCCATCTTAGCGATTTTTTAAAAAATATATTAACAATGAATCCACTAGATACAAAGGATATTACATCTGGAGTTCATTTTAGCCCCTGTTTAACATAGATAGTTCTATATATATAAGCATACATCTATCATCTATCTAGGAATATATCCAATTCGTTTAGCTTTACTTCTATAAAACAAGACTTAGTCTTTATTTTTCATTTATTAATGTTATATTTCCATTGTAGGGACTTCCAAGCATATAAAGAAATTATACTCCTCAAGAGTAGTAGTGTTAATATCAAAATTACAAGTGAGTACAAAGAGCATCATGTCAAGTGAATTACTTCTCTCCAGACTAGCTGCCTCCTGGTGGAAAGGGGAGCTGAATAAAGTACATATTTGGATTGTGTGTATCAGAGAAATTATAGCCGCCAGCAGCCTGCTCTACAGGAAGAAAATTCACAGTACGGGTTTATCCAAAGGGAGGAGAAAGGGTCATCTTCCCTGCCTTGCTCTTGTCTGGGCCTACACTTGGGGTTCTCATTCACTCCCACAGGAGTGATTATATAGCAGCCTTAATGTCAAAGCAGATAAAAAATTTGGACTAAAGAAAAAAATAAAACAACTAAACGGCATCTGTATACCTTCTTCAGTATTATGAGGCCAGCTATGCCTTCTATTAGTTCTTCTAGTGTTTTCAATAAAAATATTATAAACCAAGAAACCTGAGTTTGATTCAAGAATGAGATAAGTTGGAGTGAATAGAATAAATTTAATAAAAGAAAGGAATTGAGAGATTTCTCTTAGGAAATAGATTATGGTTAAAAACGTAAATGGTTATTAAAAATATATCTGAATGCAATGTCAGCCATTTATTTATTTTTAATTGAGGATCTTTTGAGCTTTTTGGAGGCTTAAAGAATTATGTTAAAGGAAGAACTAGTAGAACTGGTATTATTTAAACCTCTGTATAGACTACTGTTACTCTCCAGTATGATTCAGGACTATGCTTCCTTAAAGTTTCTGTGGGTTCACTTTCTGGATGTTTTCTGCATTGCCTGATTCTCAATTTGGTCTGACTGTTATTTTCTGTTACTATTATGGATTTTACCCTGGTGGCTTAGAATATACTTTTCTGCCCATTTATTAAGATAGTAGCTGAGATGTACTGACTGAATTACCTTCAGTTGCCTGTTTCCCAACTACAGAATCAGAGAGGTTTGACTGCACAATAAATGTAATGTGCTTGAATCGTCCTGAAATTATCCACCGCCAGCCTCCCCGCAAAATTATCTTTCATGAAACTTAGGAATTGCACAGCAGGAAGTGAGCAGCGGAGGTTGGGGGAGGGAGCAGGCAAAGGAGATCCGCCTGCATTTACAGCCACTCCCATCGCTGGCATCACCGCCTGAGCTCTGCCCCATCCTTGCAGTCCATGGAAAAATTGTCTTCCACAAAGCCGGTCCCTGGTGCCAAAAAGGTTAGGACCACTGCTCTAGCCCATCCCATTGCTCCTTCCAATGGCAGCCAACGTTATAGTTTCTTGGAAATTCTTCCTAAAAGACTTTATGAAATATACAATCAAATACATATACTGTATAAAAAGTACATTAGTTTCTTCTTTTTAAAAACAAATGTCAACATACTACACATGATTTTTTGGATCCTTGAAATTTTCACTTAATGTATTATGGTCATTTTTCTCTAACCATGCTAGAGAACATCTTCATTCATTTTTATAAATAGATAAGCATTTCATTGTATATTGTAGACAAGGTGAGGGGTTTTTGTTGTTGTTGTTGCATTTCACTTATGAAATCCAGCAGGCATTTACACACAAGTCAATAATGTCCCCAAGACCATATGAAAGATACGAGACCATGAACCATGGCAAGAATGACTGGCCATTGTACGACGTTGTTAAAGTGACTGAAGGTTATTGACTTACTGTAATAGGAGTGAGATGTCTAATTTAGATGGGTATATCCACTTCAAAAAGAAAACTCAGGATTTTTGGTGTTTAATTCTTTTTGTACCTTACCTTAACCCTTTTGCCATTAGGTTGGACATAAACAATACTTACTATCAGTGACTAATGGCAATAATTCTTTAGCCTAGCCACAAAACAAAGCAGTTCAGAACTAAACAGCAAGATATAATCAGGTAGATGCCAAAGCTGAGTGATAATGTTTATTTTCTCTGCTCTGACTTTCAGGAGTTTTCTTTTTGTGGTAATTTAATTCATGTCTACATTTACTGGATGAAAGCTTTATATGTTGCATTCTTTAAATGGTGGCCAACTAAATCTAGTTGTAAACAGCAGGACTTTGGAAAGATTAATAAATCTTACACTTTTTTGAAAGATAATATAGACATGATTTGTCCTTCTTTATTTGAAGATAGAAGGAAAATAACATTTTTGAAATTCACCATAGCCTTATTGCAACTCAATACGTAAGTAGTATTCCCCACAATTTGAAGATGTAGTTACTATTTATTGCGAACTTCTCTTTGCCAGGTTCTATTTTAAGAGCCCTTCCTATATAAATTCTTAAAAGTCCCTGTGACGTAGTTAATGTTATTATCTCCATTTTATAGAACAAGAATACTGATGAGCAGAGAACTTAAGAAATTGCTCAAGGAAAGAGCAGAACTAGGATACAATATAGCCAGAACTAAAAACAAACAAACAACAATGACGAACAGGAAATTTGGCTCTGTTGCCGTTACTTTTACCACTGAATTTACGCAGCCTCTCAGATAAAGGAAACTCTAGTTCGAAAAGCCCAAAGCCATGAATCTGTTAAGTGGCAAAGTCAGGGTTTGAACCCAAGTCTGACACCAAAATCTATATAATCTTATTCACTATATAGACAGATAGATATGGGTAAATGTAGGTATAGATATATAAACATAGGTAAAATATTTGAAATGGGTTGTGCAGTATTGAGGGAAGTTTTCTCTTGTGCCTTCACTGAACCAATGTTAGATTCCTTGAGCAGTTTTGTATTCGATGCCATGGTTAACTGTGCAGTTGCTCCTGCGTAAATACCTGGGCCTGGGCAACAAAGTGATACTCTGTCTCAAAACAAACAAACACACAAGTAAAATCTCTAAATGGCAGTCAGTTTCAGATTCCATTCACCTTTCTAGGTCCCCTAAGCAGGACTCAATCCTGTGTCAACTCAGTTGTTATCTTTCACCTTCTACCTTTCAGCTCACTGAATATAGGCAGAATATCTATCTTCTTATCCCCAGAGAGAAACAAAGTTATTTGGATTGCCCCAAAACACTCAGGAAGGACTTAGTGGATAGTCACTTCTAAAGCATTCTTTCTATTCTAACCCTTTTACTTTGTGCCTCTGTGCAGTAGAGAAGTGAGTCTACTAATGTTAAATGGATGAAATAGGAACATTTACCAAAATAGATGCCAAAATGAGCCACCTGAATTTGAATTTTCTTTTTTTGTAATCAGGATCAAGCCCAGAATATCTTGCTTTTTTAGAAGAAATAAAAATTCATACAAATTTTGCTTGGGAAGATCAGACACACTGACATGTCTAATCATCTTCTTCTTGACTGTGTGTCCTACTGCAAGCATGACAGTGTTGACCCATATGTACTGACTTCATGGAAGGCAGGTCCATTATCTTTTTTCTCTGTTGTATAGACAGAGGAGAATGGAGAGATTGAGGAAAAAGTTAAAAGACAGAGAACCACGACATAGCATCATGTTAAAACAGTTTTTCAAATTATGTGAAGAGAAATAAATGCAAAAGGAGAAAAATGAAAATCAGTGGATAATGATAAAGAAAAATGGTAGCTAGGGACATTTCAGGAATTCAAGCATTAGACAATTGGCAGGGCTTCGTTTTCTTATACATTTTCTTCAGGTTGTGTAAGAGTTCTTAGGCTAAAGTGCCCCTTTTCTGTCTCTCTCCCTCTCTTCTCTCTTCTTCCTTCTTTTTAATCACAGGAGTGAGTGTTACAGAGATTATCTCAGTGGAGAATCTCTGTGAAGATGCGTGTTTCTTTCATTTATTTCCATTGATTATTACCGTCCCAAATGACAAGCTTTATAAACCCCAATCTTTTGACAACCTTCCTGATCCCCACACCACCCCCCAAACTCAGGGACACTAAGATCACAACATTCCTTTTCCTTTTTCCCCTTGAAAAAAGAAATTGACATCCCTCCCCCATTTTTTCCTAAAGCAGACACTTAGAATAATCAAGCAGCATTCTTACATTTCCTGTTTCCGTAGAATCCGTAGAAGGTCCTATGTATCTAGGATGCCCTGTTAGCCCACAAAAACCATTATCTGATTTCCAGTCTCTTGAGACTGACTTAGATCTTCAGAAGCGCAATGCAGGCAAGTTTGCAACAGAGAAACTCTGCATGGAGGGCCTTTTAAATGATAGCTTCTAAACTCTCACCATCCCTTCGATGATTTCGCACCGCTGACTATTTTTGCATCTTCCCAACATCTGCAGTTCCCTTGAGGCATATATTACAGTACACACGCTACCCATGGTTAGATAATCACAAGTTTAGATGTTTGTGAATGTTTAAACTCTAAAGAAGAAAAATGACTTCAGGCAAGGGCACTTGCCTGAAGTCAACATAATCATAGAAAATCTGAGAGTTCCATTCGCATGTATCCACATATGTGAATACTTAGTCGTTTCTTTCCCCCGTGTGATTCTTCTTTTTCTTTATTTTTGCTATTGTCATTTTATTTTGCCTTGGATGTCCCTTTCTCTTTATTTGTATTTAAACTAGAGTAAATTCATCATAGAAATTTTCTAATGTATGTATGCAAGAGGGAGGGGGTGGGTGAAACATGATGCCATTTGGCATGAAATCTACTTTTCTGAAGAGAAATTTGAGGTGTCTAGGAGATTGCACTTTTAATTTCTCCACCCAGATAACATGTATTAAATGCCCAAGCAAAGTTTGTCCTTGCTGCTTTGTAAAGAACTCAAAATCTCTGGTAGAATCAGATATTTTAGGAGCATACTGACTATTGAACACATATGAAAATAGAGGTTATTAGGTCCAAACAACCTTTCCTAAGTGGAGGAGTAAATGGCAGAGCCTGTCAATTGAGTAGAATGTTGTGTAGCATAAGATTGAACCTGGAAATGAACATGAAAAAAGAATCAATAAAATTTTAAATTGTAGTTTGTGATTAAGAAATGAAAAAACTTGATAAGCCCTTTAAAAAATCGTTAAAATTAAAACTGATTCTAAATTGTAATATTAAAATAGTAGCAAATATGCTTTTCTTTTAAAAAAAAGATTACCTATTTTTCATATTTCTTTCCTCAATGCTAACATGCCAACAAAACAATTTTACTATGCCAGAGGACTTAAAAATGATGTTAGATTTTGGTTTTTCTCTTGTATTTTTTATAGATTTATGTAATCTTCAAGTTTCTGACTGTTGGGAGGCATAAAATGGACAACTATGTGCATGTAAAGTTGTGAATTATGTTTTATTAATTTTCATTAGTAGAATTCAGTTACTTAAGTGAAAGTAATTTTATTACTACATTGTGTACACTTGATAAGAAAGATTCTAAAACCTCTTATTAACTATGTTTCCTTGAACACATTGTTTAACTGAAGTTTTCTCATCTGTAAAATGAAGATAATAATAGTGCCTAATTCCAAGGGCTGAAGTAAAGGTTGGACACATACTGTATTGTAAAAGTTGGCACTCGATAATGAAATAGCTATTATTATTATTTTGCTACAGGGAAAGCCAAATAGCGAGTTACATAACTTTTTCACATCAGGAAACAAAAGTTTCCTGTATTTTCTATTGATTAACTTTCGAATTTATTGTCTTTCTTGGTTTATATATTTTATTCTTTGATGCTCATTACATGAATGGAATGGAGCTCAAACTTGCAAAAACAAGAGCCAGTTTCAGCATTGACACTGGCTGGTACTGCACTAGTCTGGTTTTGTTAAGCTAAATAACGTCTCAGGGTGTGTCACCATCCAATTGCTTTGAAGTTGCACTCGGTTCTCCCTGTCTCCCACCACGCTAACCAATTGTTAACACGTATTAATTCTTCATAACTTCAAGGCTTTCCACTTCTCTTCACCATTCTCCCATTACTTTAGTTCAGGCCTTCCATACGTCTTTCCAGCATTACAAACTTTAGTCGTATCTTACTGGCCAGTCTGTCTCTAGCCACATTTAATATTGTTTTTCTAAGAAACAAATTGATGATGTACTTAAAATCCATCAGTGGTGCCCAAAATTTCTCATTCTATGCCCTTCATGTTATTTATGGCCATGATCTACGTACTGGCCACATCCGACACCCATTCTTCCTTCTGAAACGTCGCTGTGCACCCACGCCCACCTAACCTTTTACACCCACCATCTTGAGCCTCTGCTTCTCCTTCATCTCATTGCGGGCATCCAGGCAGGCTTCTCTGCCTGGAATTCTCTTTCGTTCTCCTTTTTACATGCCTGATTCCTTTTATTCCTCTCTTGGAGCCCCATGACCTTATAACTTCTTTCATGAACACTTGCTTCACCCCACCAGAAACTCTGCAGTTTATACCTAGGCTTGGTTGAATCTGAACCTGTGTTCATCCAACTTTCACTCTTCCCTTAGTTCAGCTGTCATCATGTAGTCCTTGGACCAGCAGCATCAGCACCACCTGGGAATTCATAAGAAATGCAAATTCCTTTTTCAAGTTTTAAAAATTTTAAATTATTATGGGTATATTATAGTTTTATATATTTATGGTATGCATTTGATGTTTTGATACAGGCATACATGTGTAATGATCAAATCGGGGTAATTGGGGTACCCATCACCTCAAGTATTTATCATTTCTTTGTGTTAGGAACATTCCAATTTCACTCTTTTAGTTATTTTAAAATATACAATAAATTATTGCTAACTGTAGTCACCCTATTGTGCTACCAAATACTAGATCTTATTCATTCTATCTAACTATATTTTTGTACCTATTAACCATCCCACTTTATCCCTCCTTTCTCAGTACTTAGCCTTTGGTAACCATCATCCTACTCTCTATCTCCATGAGCTCAATTTTTTATTTTTTGGCTGCCACATATGAGTGAGAACATATGATGTTTATCTTTTTTTTTTTTTTCCTGGCTTATTTCACTTAACATGATGTGCTCCAGTTGCATCTATGCTGTTGCAAGGATTTTATTCTTTTTTATGGCTGAATAATATTCCATTGTATATACAAAACACATTCTCTCTATCCATTCATTTGTTGATGAACACTTAGGCTTCCACAACCTAGCTGTTGTGAATAGTGCTGCAATAAACATGGGAGTGCAGATATCTCTTTGATATACTTATTTCCTTTTTTTTGGATATATACCCAACAGTGGGCTTTCTGGATCGTATAGTATTCTATTTGCACTTTTTTTAAGAACATCCATACTGTACTTCATAATGGCTGTACTAATTTACATTTCCACCAGTATTGTACTAGTGTTCCCCTTTTTCCACATCCTTTCTATCATTTTTATTTTTTGTCTTTTATATAAAAGCCATTTTAACTGGGATGAGATGATACTGTATTGTGGTTTTGATTTCCATCTCTCTGATGATTATTGATGCTGAGCATTTTTTCATATATCTGTTGGCCATTTGTATATCTTCTTTTGAGAAATGCCTATTCAGATCTTTTGCCCATTTTTAATTAACTAATTTTTTTTTTTGCTATTGAGACATTTGAGCTCCTTATAGATTCTGACTATCAATCTTTGTCAGATGGGTAGTTTGAAAATATTTTCTCCCATTCTGTGGGTTGTCTCTTCACTTTGTTGATTGTTTCCTTTGCTGTGCAGAAGCTTTTTACCTTGGTATGATCCCATTTGTCCATTTTTGCTTTGCTTGTCTATGCATTTGAGGTCTTAAACTCAAGAAATTTTTTTGCCCAGAACGATGTCCTAGAGTGTTTCCCCAATGTTTTCTTCTAGTAGTTTCACAGTTTCAAGTCTTAAATTTATATTTAATCCCTTTTGATTTGATTTTTGTATATGGTAAGAGATAGGAGTCTAGTTTCATTTTTCTGCATGTGTTTGTCTGATTTTTCCAGTGCCATTTATTGAAGTGACTATCAGTTCCCCAATGTATGTTCTTGGCACCTTTGTCAAAAATTAGTTGACTGTAAATGCATGGACTTATTTCTCATTTCTCCATGCAGTTTTGGTTACTATAGCTTCATAATATAATTTGAAGTCAGGTAATGTGATTCCTCCAGCTTTGTTCTTTTTGCTCAGGATGGCTTTGGCTATTCTAGGTCTTTTGTGGCTCCATAGCAATTTTAGGATTATTTTTTCTATTTCTACGGAGAATTCCATCGATATTTTGATAAACATTACATTGAATCCATAGATTGCTTTGGGTCAAATGGACATTTTAACAATATTTATTTTTCCAATCCATGACAATGCACATTCTTGATCACCACCCCAGACCTACTAAATCAGAGACTCAAGGGAGGCCGCACCATCTGTGTTTTAATGTCCCTCCATGTGATTCTGGTGTATGCTCAATTTTGAGAACCATTTCTCTAGTAAAATCAGTCATGTGTGAATTAATGTTTTAAATTATTTTTAAATTATTGGAATAATAATATAAAGGTTAAATATATACCCGATCCTTATATTAAAAATATATTATATCAACATTTTTTGACATTTCCATTTTACACTCTGTTACAGATCTTAAGATTCTTTTTATTTTTTAATACTGGTAAAGTCTTCTCTTTTTTCTTCTTATTTATTATTTTAAA